>CAUYRT010098258.1:0-91903 GCA_963574885.1 Lepilemur ruficaudatus
CAAAGTTGTCAGGATGAGTAGCAGCGTGAGCTCAAAGTCGTCACAGCATGGATGAATAAATAAATAGGAAGACGACCCTGCAGCACTCACCTCAGAGTCGGTGTGCACCACAACCCCACCCCCACCTCTAGAAAAATAAAATGCAAGGAAATAACATCCTAAGGAGAATATGACCTTACTCTACATAGCTCTTCTGAGATGATTAGAATACAACAGTTGAAACAGTGTTCACATCAGCAGATTAAGTGGCTAGAAACGGTGTGTGGGTTTCCTCAAACGAAAGAAGGGAAGCGTTCCTTCCGATTGCAGGAGTGGTGAAAGAGGTTTTAGATGCCCTGGAACGTCACCAGAGCTCAGCCCTTTAGCCGAGTGACCTCCCAGCTCCATCCCATGTGGTCTACGGGGCCCTCCCAAAGGGCAGGGCCTGGGAAAGTCCAGAACTACAGGCGCCAAGGCTGTGAAGGGTGCTGGAACTAAACCTCCTATTTCTGAAATGCGTTTTAGTTGCCACTGTACAAGTTAAGCAAAATAATAAAGGAAAAGGAAAAGTGAAAGTGAAAATCATGCACTTGAGAACGAGTTAGATGTAATAAGCACTGTGGACAGGATGGTGCAGACAGGACCGAGGCCCTGCCTGTTGGCCCGGAGTCCTGACAGCTTGCGAGGTGACCACCGGCAGCAGGGCCATCGCGCCTCACTGCTGTTTGCATTCCGCGGGCTGGCTGGGCTCTTTCTTGGGGTTGATTTCAGCATCATCCTCATCTTCTCCCTCCTCATCACCTTCTAATTCCTCCTCTTCTCCTTCTTCACCCTCTTCAAAATTGTCGTCATCCTCAATGTCCTTCCCGGTGAAGTAGAGCACTACCCATGGGACGATCCTCTCACGGAAGAAGTGTCCAATTTCAAAATCAGAGGCCAGCATGAATTCAGAATCTTCATCCAATGATTCTCCATCACCAGATGCTTTCAGTGGACTGAAGAAGTGGAAAAATGACTCATTGGGTACTTGCTTAGTAATTGTCCTCACAGTGCCTCGACCCTTGTGCTTCTGGTTTTTGTTTTTTTTTTTTTTTTTGATGGTTTTGACTGTAACATTCTTTCCCTTTTTCCAGTCAATAGTACACCCATTACAGTCCACGATTTCGGGCCTTCAAAGGAAAAGGGGTCAGCCTTATCTGGCTCTGACTTCATCTTGTACGTTTTTGTCAGGACTGAGTTGGTAAAGTAGTCGTTGGGTTCGAAGTGGAACTCTAATACAAAAGACATAGGCTGCCCAGGGTCGGAAAACTTCACTTTAATGTCCTGCAGGTGTTTCAAGATTGGTTCATCATATTCCTGGACCATCTCACTCAGCATATCTTCATTTCTAAAGATGGTGAACCAGAACTCTGGGATTCCTTTGGGGTTTGGCTCTTCAGCAGTTGCTGTTTATTTTTCTGCTATGACAACTTTATTTTTCATGTCTCCAGCCAATTTATCCTCCTCTTCATTTTCACTGTGCCATTCTGATTCTGCATCTGTTGGCTCAACATCACCAGTGATGAATTCTCTTCTCTTATCAAAGAGAGGCTGGTATAATGCTGCATACTTTCTTCCCAAGTCATGAACTTCTTCATAGAACTTAGCTTCTATATGAGCACATCTCACCTGAAGCTGTTTCAATGCACTAATTCTTCTTTTCACTGCTTTAGGTAAAGTTTCGATGTAGCTTGTGTGAGAGACATTGTCAAGTAGCTCCTGTAAAGCTGCCAAAACTTGAGGATTCTGCATCACCTGATCTGTAAACTGTTCTGTATTTCTTGCATTTTTAGCAGTTTCCACGGCATCTGAAGGAACCCCATCTGAAAAACTGTTATCTGCCATCTGAAAGTTTTTATCCCCTCACACCTCCTGCGGTAGTGGCGGCAACTGCAGCCTCGCTCGATTCAGCCAACTAATTTTTGACAAAGGCCACCAAGAACATACATAGAGGAAAGTATTGTCTCTTTAATAAATGGTGCTAGGAAAACTAAAGATAGATATGCAGAAGAATGAAATTAAGTTTCCATCTTTCACCATAGTGGATAAAAGAATGAATTTAAGGCCTGAAATTTTGAAACTACTAAAAGAAAACATTGGAGGAAATGCTACAGGACATTGGTCTGGACAAAGATTTTTTGGTTAAGACATCGAAAGCATAGGAAACCAAAGCAAAAATAGACAAATGATATTACTTCAAGCTAAAAAGCTTCTGCATAGCAAAGGAAACAACCAAAAAAAGGAAGAGACAACCTACAGAATGAAAGAAAATATTTGCAAACTATCCATTTGACAAGGGATTACTAACCAGAATGTATGAGGAATTCAAAGTATTTTATGTCTATAGCAGCACAATTCACAATTGCAAAGATGTGGAAACAACCCAAGTTCCCATCAATACATGAATAGATTAATAAAACGTGGTATATATATACCATGGAGTTCTACTCAGCCACAAAAAATCAATGGTGATCTAGCACCTCTTGTATTGTCCTGGATAGAGCTGGAGCCCGTTCTACTAAGTGAAGTATCACAAGAATGGAAAAACAAGCACCACATGTACTCACCATCAAATTGGTATTAACTGACCAACACTTATGTGCCTATAGAGTAATTAACATTCACTGGGTGTGGGCCAGGTTGGGGGGGAAGAGAGAATGGGTGTATTCACACCTACCGGGTACGGTGCGCACCATCTGGGGATGGACACACTTGAAGCTCTGACTTGGGGGAGGCAAAGACAATATATGTAACCTAAACATTTGTACCCCTATAATAAGCTGAAATTTAAAAAAGAGTATTTGGGGATATTGGTAAAATGGATGATTTTGTCTCTGTACTTTCCAAACTTTCTGCACATTTATTATATAATCTTTATAATAAAATACTTTTAATCCTTTTTTAAAACATGATCTTCCCACCAGTTGAGATTACTACAAATTTAATATCACAGATCCTGAGTGTGAGTGATTTCAATCTGATCAATTAATAATTTGACAGTTGGATAAATGAAACAGTAACTTGTGTCAGTGATTGAACTAACACTGTCTTTTTTGAACCAGCTCCAGATACGTTGATGGAAGAACTCACTCAAGAGTAAACAAAAATATTAAAGAGGTAAATTTAAAGTATTTTAAAGTTTTATTTTGTGTAAAAGAGAGTCTGAATTTTATAGAAACTACCAATATTTATCTCTTTTTCTAAAAAAGTTCACCTGCTAATTATTTTGTAGGTTTTGGTGTGAAAAGTTTCTCTTGGCACTGGGTACAGTGGAAATTACATAATTTTTTAGGTAAATATTAGAGAAATGACAAAGAAAAACAAAGTTTAAGAAATGCTAGAATCCCTGTCTTGAATTACATTAGCAACCAGGCCTTACCAGGAGTGGCTACAGTTGTAGCATACCTGACCCCTTTCTACTTGGGCCGAAACTTGCACTTGTCTGAAGGCTTCTGGTGCAACCTCAGTTAAGCATCTGGGATCTTCCAGCCTGATGGCAGTTGGCCTGTGTTCACAATGCCTGGCACAAAGCAGAATCTCAATAATAAGTGCTCTAATATAATCCAATCTCAGGCTGATATAAATTATTCAGAAGATTCCTCAAAAGTATTGATCAATTTCATAGTTCACTATGAACTTAGGTCACTTTGAAGATTGTTGGAACTTCATAGCCCTGGACCAACTTTGCAATAGGATCACAAGTTATAAAGCACTATAGGGCCCTGCAATTGAAACTGAGCAGAGAGAAATACAGTGAAAATACCTCACTACATTTACATTAGCCTACCTGTGTCTGGATCTTAGGGGGCTTAAGATGGGGTAGATAATTCATTTTTAATTTTAGTCCTTGCCAGGTTGATTGTATCATTCCAGGAGATGCTTATCATACTACCCAGAATCTGAGAAATGTCTGCTAAAGATACACCGACCAGAAAACTGTGTATTTAGTTGTTAAGGAAATGTTTTGAATCAATTAAGTCTATTAGAACCAGGTATAAACTTCTGAGAACACAGGTGTCTTCTCCCTCTAACCTCTCCTCACAACAGAAAAGTGATCACAGACTCTGTGGGTAGGTGGAGGGTGTTTCTCTCATGCCCATCCCAGTGCCCTGGACTTCAAGGGAACAATACTCTTCTTTAACACCCAAGTTCCCACCCCACATGAAGGCAGGATGTTCATTCTCTCCCTAAAGTATTTAGGAAACTTCTTAGGGAAGCTTTATTTCAAACCTTCCCTAGTTATTGCTTGTTGTCTGTAATTCCTGGCAGAATAACATAAGATCTCTGGCATGAGACTCTTGATTTGACTCTGAGTTCTACCACTTACCAACCACGTGACCTTGGGCAAGTTTCTTAACCTATCTAAGCACCACTTTTCCCGTCTATAAAACAGGGATAATAGCAATACTCATTTCTGTGGAGATTAAAGAAATGGAAAGTACACTGCACAGTGCTTGGCACATAACAAGCAATCCCTACACAACACACAATTCCCACTATTCTCTTCTTACTCCTTCTTAACATCATGAACTACTTCTCCACACTTCTTTGGCTCTTCCCATATTAATTCTCTAAAAAACAAGGGCACACTCACCTATTCTAATCTTCCCAAACACAGCTGCTCCTGAAGACTAGAGAATAACAAAGGGAAATCACAATTTAAAAATAAAAAATACAGAGGACATTTATGGTAAAATATTAGATGACTTCTGGAGCCCACAGGCTAGGCCATCTTTCTCCTTCGCCCTGGCCAGCTGCCATGCTGGTAAGATTCAGCTTAATAGCGTATTTGGGGGAGTGGAGAGGAAAGCCAGGGAAGTTAATGTTCTCCCTGTACTTATTCTTAAAGAGAACTATTTTCCATCAGTTAAAAAAAAAAATTGATGGCATGGTGGTTGTTAATAAAGAAGTAGCAGTGTGAAAGTGAGAGTCTGTTAAATGACAAAAATATCAGCTGGGGAGACATACAGACAAAATTGTCAAATTGCATTATTTAGTAGATGTTTTTTTCTCCCTGATATTAGCTCCTGACTGTATTTCTAAGCCAGCTCCCTTCCCACTACCCGTAAACCCTTTCTTCACCACAACTACCCTGGGATTGTGGCTTTCCCTCTACATGGTGAAAAGCCCCATCAAAGGCCTGTCCCAACATCAAGCAGCTCCTTGCAAAGTGTTTTGGTCCCCAGGATGGAGCACACAGTGTTGCCACTGCCTAGATTCCAAGCCCTTTACCCCTGCCCTATAGACCAGATTCTACCAACCCTGCTATATAAATCTGACCTTTATTAACAGTCTTGAATTTGACTCCTGTCTCCTATCTCAATTTCTAGATTCAACAGCCTGCTGAATTACTTGATGAGCTCAACGAGAATGATAACATCTAAGGAGTCCCCTAGAATAAACCTAAAGGAAAGTCTGGTAACCTGCCTCAGTTTCCTCAACATGATCAGGAACACACCTATACCTGGAGATTACTACAGATTGAAGCCAGTGTTCATTTCCCCTTCATGTGATAGTGTAAATCATAGCTCTTTCAACTAGCCAGTTGATTCTCTGAACAACAGTGTTTCTAAATTCTAATTTGGAAAATTAACTTTCAAAATAAGATTCCTTTATCTACATTTCCAAGAACTTCACAATCTCCTGGTTTCCTTTTTCTATTCTGCTACTGAATCTCACATGCAACATTGGCAGCTCTCAGTTCAGCAGGTTATTTTTCAGGCTACAGGTATTGTTGGAAGATCGAAAAAGGTAGTAAGTTATGACTTCAGTTCTTAAGTGTTTATGTTAATAAGACAAAAATCTATGAGGAGGCAATTAAATAACAATACAAGGTACACTGCGGATAGTGCCAGCTGTAGTTAAAGAAATTCGGAAGAGAAACAGATGACTATGGAGAGTGAACAAAGTCTTTATGGAGAAAGGAAGAGGCTTTTTGGAATAGAGGATACAAGAGAGCAAGACCTTCGGGGAACAATGAGTAGAACAGTCAGACAGTTGATTGTTAAAATGTGTCTGTGCAGAAATATTTGTGTGTGTGTGCTTTATATGACTCTAGGTTACATATATCACATCACTGAGTTAAAAAATAAAAACCATCAGATGAATAGGTTTATCTTCATTTTAAAAATGTAACTCTTGCATGCCACCACCTATGACAAAGACCATATTTAAAAATTGATGTAAAGGTTAACAATGGAAAAGTAGTTGCAAGAACTACTTGCTCACAATAAGATTAATATCTTTACTTCAGAAAAATGATTAGGAAAAAACTGCAATTCCAGTAGACAAACTTATGAACAGCTAATTTAAGATAATACTTAACAATGGAGAAAATAGCAATCTAAGAAATGCAAAATTAAACAGTGAAGTATTAACATTTGCTTCTTTAAATTAACAAAATTTTTAGTCAATGGTAACATCTATTTCCTTTGAAATAGATGAAAATTCGGCCATACAAGTTTTCTCTTATTTTCTTGGTACATTAGTAAAAGCAATTTGTAACAAAAGCCAAGAATGCTCATGCCCTTTGACTCAGTGATTCTGCTTCTGGGGATAAATGCAAATGAAGTGATCCTTAAAGTAAACATATGTACAAACAGTCCAGGCCATGACTATTTCTATGGCCAAAGCAAGAGCCCAAGTGTTCAACAGTGAGAGTGTATATATTAATAATTTCACTACAGATCATCCATGAAAGGAAATATCATGCAACCATTAAAAATATTGGTTGTATAATCCAATGTAAAATATGAAGAAAAAAGTAAACATGCAACATACAATATACACACATTTTTAGCATGAAAAAAGGCTAGAAAAGACAAATCCAAACAATTAAATTATGGCATTAGAAGAGTGAGAGCAGGGATGGTTTTGTTCATTTCTCTTATTTTATGTCATTCTATTGCTCTTGTAATGAAAAACATGATTATAAAGCTATTAAGCATTATTGAAATGTAAGTTATTTGAATGTTTTCTGTTCTTCCCACCGCCCTTTACACTCAGCAATATTGGTGCTGTGAAAGCCTGACCTGAAGCTCAGTCAGTGATAAAGGCTTAAGGCTCAAGTCAATGTTCCTAACAATGGAAAAGCCTCCTCACGATAGTCCATAAGCTGCCCCTGTCCAGTTCAGCAGCCTCTACTGGCTTCTCAGACTCTGAAACCCAGTTTAAAGCATGCTGCCACTGCTTTACGAACAACAAGTGATTTACACTCATGTGTTCAACTTCTTTCCTTTGCCTGAACAATAATGACCACACGATGTTTCTTTAGGGAATGAAATTGACCTTCTAGTACAACCTGTTCTGGGTTATAGGCCAGCGTTGAAACATTCCAAAGCTCTCTACATTTGAGGTTTTTTATCACCACTTCTGTTAGGAATGGTTGACAAGACTATCCCGAACACACATTGATGCTGCTGTTTTGAGAGGCCTCCTGCTGCTGAAACACACTTCCCTACATCAAGAGGCAGCAACTTCAAGTCAAGTCCTGTGCGGATGTTCGTGGTGCCAAGGAGAAAAGAAGTTTGGCCCTTGCAACCAGCCAGTTCAAAATACATATTTTGCAAAATTTCCTTGATTTAAAATATCTGTTATATTAAATAGACAAAACATCTCAGAAAAATCTTAGAGATCTTAGAGTTTTTGTTTTAGAGCCAGAAAATAAGCTTATGCCACTGAGATAGTTCCCATGTTGCTCTTAGAGCAATAATGGTTTGATTCATCTTATGAAAAATAAAATGAATTAAAATATAGTTAAAAAGTTGCTCTTGATCCAAGTGTTGATTTTTGTCACTCATTGTGCTTATCTTGGGAGCTCTCAGAGAGTTTATAATAGTGAAAAATGGAAACTGATTCAGACTGAACCATATAACTCAGCCCTAAATGAAACCTCCAGTAATCATTTTATTCACTATTATATTCACAACAATAAACATAATGTCTGGCATATAATTTTGGAAAATAGACTTAAAAGTTAAGAGTTAGTGAGTACTTTCTGTATGCTTGGTGTGTAACAGACACCATACAGTTACCAATTCATTTAATCTTCATAACAAGCATGTAAGGTAGGTACTATTATTCCCAATTTATAAATGAGTAATCTGAAAGAATGACTTTGAATAATTTGCAGAAAATCTTACAACTACTAAAAGGCAGAGAAGAGATTTGAAAACAAGTTATTATACTGTATAAACCTTTAGTATGGTGAGCCTTAAAAAAATACCTGAAGAATTTTTTAAAAAAATTAAATATATCTCAAGGAGCAGGCTTCTACTCAGGGTTTGGGAAATGTGAATGCTATGCCAGACAACTAGTGGTGGGCACATTTCTAGGATCCCAAGTGTGAAGGCTTCTGTCACAAAAGTGTCCTTATGGAAAAGACAACTTGGTTTGTTCCTGTTGGAAAAATCAAATCAAACTACTGCCATTTCTCTCCAAAACTAAGCTTGACTAGTTTTTTTCCAATGATAATTACATGACAGCTGTTGCAATGTTTAAGGGATCCTCTTAGTGAGAACTCCTCCTCTCCTGACCTCTGAACCAAGAGAAAATTACGATAAAGGATTAAGGCAGACAGAGATCAAAACACACACAAACTCACCGTTATTACCGGTTGAGCTGACATAAGAGAATGTGGTGGCCTTCTTTTCCCTAGAATTGGAAAGATTGACTACTGTGGGCATTCGTCATTAAGCTTAATGCATAGTTGAGAATAGTAGAAAATACAAGATTTTTAAGAGTAAATTCATTCCCCCAAAATATTAAGAAGAAGTGGCTTCACAAAGAATGTCCAGGTTCTGCTTCCAAATTCATCAACTAGATAAACCACTGTACCTTAGTAGAATAAATGAGGAGGTGGAGACCAGTTAGGAGCGTAAAGGCCATGGATAGTTCAGCCCTCAATTCAGAGCAAGCTTCTGGAGAGGGAAGAATGCTCTGAACTAACAAGATCTGTCACATAGAGAGAGTTAGTATGCACTGGACACTATTCTGAGTGCTTTGTCCTCATTAGCTCATGCAATCATCACATGAATGTTAGGAGGTAGGTACTACCATTAGCCTCATTTTGCAAAGGCAGCAATGGAGCTTAGAGTATGCAGATGAAGGAGCTCAGGAAATTTCACCCCAAAATAAAACTCCTTGGTATAAAGAGTATTTTGAATTAAAGACCCTTAGAGATCAACAGGCCTTGGAAAGGGCTTTCCCTCTTTCTTCATAAAAAACCAGACCCATCAAAAAGAACAACTGACTTCCTTTCCCTTCCTTGTTATCTCAATGTATTATAGGAAAGAAGATCAAGAATGCAATCAGATCTGACCCAAATCATTTTAAATATAATACCTGTCTCATGGGTTAATTTAATTTCCAAATAGAATTATTTATAAGTCAATCCGTTTTCCCCATCCATTCATTCTCTCAAGTATTTATTTATCCTCCCTAATAACCACCTATTGCCACTCAACAGAGTTACCTATATTTCTCATCTCCCCTGCCCCTCTAAAACAAGGGTATATAAACTTCTGGACCCCACTTGGATCGTGGGTAATCACTCTGTGATTCTCCCTGTGTGCATGGTAAATAAATCTCTTCCTCTTATTAATGTGCCTTATTGTGACTTGATCTTTCAGCACACCTTCCAGGGAAAAGGGGAAGTTTCCCCTCACCCTCACACAGATAAATCTCTCAAAGTGATACAACTAGACGTGATGACACTGGGATTCAAGTCCTTCAAACATATTTGGTATACTTCGCAATGCTTTTTAGTTTGTTGAGGTTTTATTTTAGAAATCTAAGTCATTGGATAGGTGCTGTGTACACTGCACAATATTAGTCACCATCAGTATCTGACTAGGTTCATGTACTGCATTGTAAACATCTCCATGTGGGGAAGACCCCTACACCAGCACTGAAATATGAAATACTGATGGTGTGTACACCCAGCCTCATCCGCAGGACAGGGGGGCTTGTGTGCCCAGGGTTCTGCTTTTACCAGAACAAATGTAATGTACAGACTTTGGCTCAGGAAGGCATTAGAGATCACTTTCATTTGACTCTTCAGAGGAAACCCACTTATTTGTTTAGAATGCCCAGAACATTGTCTGTTTTTAAAATTTTTACGTAAAAGGGTTTCCTTGATCCTTTGACCCTTGAATATTTTTAAATTTAGCTGATTTCTTTAACTTTTACAGTGCTTAAACCTGGTTTATACTTTTTTCTGCAGATATTTAACTTGCCCCCTTATTCTATATTAGTCTTACTACTGAGAAATAAGAAACTTTGCAAAAGAAGAAACATTCTTCCCCAGGGTCATTCATTCACAGGGAAGTGCTATGCCGCAAGTTACAACTATAAGAGCATTTTGAATGAACTGAACTAGTTCCCGTTTTAGTCCAGACAGTCCCTTTTAGGTTATCATTGCTCCCAGAAAATCAGTGGAGGTATATGCAAAAATCCCTTTACCAGAAAGCAAAAGCTCAGCCGCAGTGTTCACCAGAGAGTTACAGACACTGTGTTGTTATCTCCTCTTTAAAACCAAATACTCCTTAATGAGGAATATCAGCAGTTAATAGTCATGGTTTTCAAACATATAACTCTCTGATACTAGCCAGGACACCTAATCAGCTCATATTCTGTTCCATGAAGAATATAAATAGAAAGTGCTACTCAGAAAGATCTCTCAATATTATCCCATCTTTGCAACTTTCACTCTGTTTTAGAAGGAAGCAGAGTAAGAAGTCTTAACAAAGTTATTAGACTCCTGGCTCAACATGAAGTCTTAAATGAGTTATTTTCCTATCATAAAGTGCTCCAAAAAGATTCTCCTTGTGCGTGGTTCTTCTAGCTCCCTTACTTCATTTGACAAAAGTAAAAAATGTCGCTAGGGCTAGAAGTATCCCATCCAGGCCTTTGAAACTGAAGGGGCTATTTACAATCACTTGCACCCTAAAGGTCTCTAATCTGCCTTGGCAGCTGAGGCCAGCCCAGAGTTTAAAAACCACATAAGAGGTGGGAAACCACAACACTCCAAACATGCAAATACACTGCACCTTACTGCCACATTGGAGTGGTGTAGACCAGGTTTCAAAGTCTAGCTTGTCTTTCAACAGGTACTTATTGAATAGGACAATGAATAGGCAGATAAAGCCCATGCCCTGTTTGAACATATATCCTGGTTCTATCACTTACTACCCAGATATCCTTGAGCAGGTCACTTGAGCCTGCGTTCCTCATTTACAACATAGAAGGAATGGTATTTATCTTACAGAATTCTTACATGAATAAATGAGAAATTGTATCTATAGCATTTAACAGAGTGCCTAGATTATTAAAAATCTCTCAACAAATAACCAACAAATGGTTATTTCTATTGTGTTATCCCATGATCTTAGAGGTATAGCAAAACAGTTTTTGCATTGGTCATTAATTCTCTGCAGTAATGCCAAAGAACAGGAAAGTAAATTTAAAGATCCCAATCCAAACTTCTTCTGATTTCACCATCATCTGCTTACAAATGTCCTGGCTTTATCTCCAATTCATTTCGTATGGTTTTTATATGATTTAAGCACAATGTTGGGTAAACATTGAGCGGAAGAGAAAATCTATGATTCTAACATGTGCTATTTGAGCTTCTTTGTGTGGATTTGTGTTGCTGTACTTTCATTTGTGGAGTGGAGGCAGATTATTTATAGTCTAGACTCAGTTTCACAGTAATAAATGTACGTATTATAAATGCCCTGCTCTTTCCTGTTATCTTATCAATCGTGAGAAATTTTCAAGAACGGTAGCTAACATTTCCACAGCTCAGCTTCTCCATCTAGTGGCCTGTGAGTAAAACTGAAGGTTGAAATGTAGAGAGCAATACGCAGTCTTTCCTTAAATTACAATGGGCAAATTGATTTTCAACTCTCACCCTGCTATGTTCGCTCTCTGGACTCAAAGATGCTTCGAGACAACATTGGAACTAATTAAGCCATCCATGGGGCTCTGGCCAGGCTGTATCTGCTTAAGCTGCCCCACCCAGCATCTGGGATATCTTAATTCATACTGGTGAGGAGTCAATACCCACTATGGGTGTGGTGGCTCAACTCCTGTAGTGCTGGGAGTGCACTCTGGGAGGCTGAGATGGGAGGATCACTTGAGGTCAGGAGTTCAAGACTAGCCTGAGCAGGAACGAGACCCCGTTTCTACCAAAAATAGAAAAAAATTAGCCAGGCGTGGTGGCACATGCCTATAGTCCCAGTTACTCAGGAGCCTGAAGCAGGAGGATCACTTAAGCAGAGGAGTTTGAGGTTGCAGTAAGCTGTGATGATGCCGCTGCACCCTAGCCCAGATACAGAGTAAGACTCTGACAAGCAAAAAAAAAAAAAAAAAAAAAAGCCCTAGTCACTGGCTGAGCACTCTTGTCCATTTTTTCTCTTTTCCACAATGCTGAGACACTCTGGTCTCCTGCTGCTAACATTTAAGTAGTACAAAAAGTGCTGAGCCCACAGAGGAGGAGGGACTTTTAGATTGGATTGATATTTTTTCATTTTTTTTCTAAAGACAATGGGGAAGAGAAAACTTACAACACTGTGTCAAGATTCCTTCAGTCTATTTCTCTCTCTCACACACACACACCGCTTTCTTCACACATAAAATAACAGACCATTGGTTGTTGTCTCAGATTTTCTATATACAGAAAAGAAGCTTTAGATAAGTTGGAAGACAATCGCTAAATTATCCAGCCTGGGAAATGAAATGATTTTGAAAGAGGAGAATGGAGAAATAGACTAAGGTAGTCCCATATTTCTTACATCTATATGCAGTGGACATCCCTAATTTTTAATACAAACTTCATTAAGAATTTTCTCTTATTTCACTGCGTCATCTAACTCACTAAAAAGAGGGTTTTCCTGAATTTCAGATATTCTCAAAAGAAGAAAATCTGCCACCCTTGGGGCACTGAATAGTTGATCTTTCTTAGAGTCAATTACCTGAGGGTTAATGAAAAGTTTAATGGAGCTACCATTAGGGAAATAGAATTATAAACAAAATCTCCTGCCATTCCAGAAAAGCTCTTCACAAAAGTAGAGGAGAAAGAAAACACTTTTATTTTTGAATAAACATTAAACCAGAATGTAAGGTGCATCACGAGCAATCCCCTGAAGAGATTTCAAAAGCAGAAAGAAGTCTTGCCTTTTATATAGCCAACCAGATATAATCCGCTGTACACATTCAAGATAAACGATGACCAGTCCTCAAACAAGAGGAGTTGACGGCACCATTTGTCACACATAGTTCATCCAAGATTGTTTCAATTGTGTGTTTGCTAATTGCTTTTAAAAGAAAAAATAAATTTCTCCTTTCTTTTTGATTTGAAGTAGATTTGTTAACTGAAGCTAGACTCCTCTACTCCCAGGAAAACTGGGAGATAGGGGCACTATCTTCCTTGATGATTACCTTTCAAAGAGATGGCTTCCAGGTCCTGGAGGAAATATTCCTGTATTGTATATTTTGCCTTTAAAGAGATTGAAATACATTTCAAACAGGCAGAGGAAAAACTTAAATGTTTTCTAAAGTAGATGCTTTAAGAAAAAAGAGGGAGGAAGTTTCTTTATTTTCAACAGCAAGAATTAGGCCTCTTATTTTTAGTTTGTATTTGTCCTTATAGTATTAAAATATTATAAATAATAACATATCTTGCTTCCATGCATCAAGCCCTCCTGGATTAGTAGAACCCTCCTTTCTCTGACAGGCCCTTTTCATTCCAGAGTACTTTCTTCTGGAAAGCATTCCAGAATGCAATTCCCAGGCAGAGATTGTTTACCTCTCTACCATTTTAAATAAAGTGCTCCTGAAAATCCCTCACAGAGGCAGACTGATGTCTGGAGAGCAGCTACAAGGACAAATATGATGCGGGATGGGTCTGGTGTTCCACAACCAGCACCCCCCGTTTCTCTAAAACTGTTTCTCCTGAGCCCACTCCCCATCCCACTCCTGCCTGTTTTCAGTACGACCTCTGTGTTATTCAAGCATAAGCAATAAAGTATTTCGCACTTTGCTTTATTTTATTTCAAGGAACTCTATGAGAGCACACCTGTATCCACTTTGTCACCATTGAGCCCTCAGTGCCCAGCACACAGAAGGTACTCAAGATATACTTGTTAAGTATATATTGAGATATGATTTACATACAGTAAAATGCATCCTCGTTAGTATACAGTTCTCTGGATCATGAAAAACGTATACAGTCGTGTATCCACCATCACAATCGAGATAAAGAACAACAACAAAAATATTCCCTCCTGTCCTTTAAATATCGACCCCTCCCCTACCCCCTGCTCCTGGCAAACGCTAATGTGTTTTCTGTTCCTATGGTTTTATATGCGCTGAATGTCACAAAAGGTAGGCTTAAAGTCTAGCTTCTTTCACTTGGCACAATGCATTTGAGAGTGACCCAAGCTGTTGCATATATTAGTAGTTCATTCCTGGCTAGTATTCCATTGCATGGATGTAACACAGTTTGTTAATCATTTGGGCAATTTTCAGGGTTTTTTTCTTTTTGTCAGTTATGAGTAAAGCGGGTATAAAAATGTGTACACATGTTTTTAGAGGACATAAGTTTCACTTGGGTAAATATCTAGGAGTGGAATTGCTGGGATGGACGGTAAGTCTATGTTTAGCTTTGTAAGAAACTGCTATGCTGTTTTCCAAAAAGTCTGTATCATTTGGCATTCTCACCAGCAACGCGTGAGACTTTCAATTGTTCTGCATCCCTTACCAGGACTTGATATTGTCAGTTCTTGGTTTTGTTTTCAATGTTAGCCATTGTAATAAGCATGCAAATGTGTTGCATTGTGGTTTAATGACTATGATGTTGAGCATGTTTTCCTTTATTTGCCATCTGTATAGTTTCTTTGGTGAAGTATCTGTTCAAATATTTTGCCCATTTTGTTATCTGGTGTTTGTTTACTCTCAAATGAGTTTTTTTTTTTTTTTGAGACGGATTCTCACTCTGTTGCCCAGGCTAGAGTGCTGTGGTGTCAGCCTAGCTCACAGCAACCTCAAACTCCTGGGCTCAAACGATCCTTCTGCCTCAGCCTCTCGACTAGCTGGGACTACAGGCATGCGCCACCATGCCCGGCTAATTTTTTCTATATATTTTTAGTTAGCCGATTAATTTCTGTCTATTTTTAGTAGAGACGCCGTCTCGCTCTTGCTCAGGCTGGTTTCGAACTCCTACCTTGAGAGATCCTCCTGCCTTGGCCTCCCAGAGTGCTAGGATTATAGGCGTGAGCCACCACGCCTGGTCTCAAATGAGTTTTTAATATTATATTTTCTACTGTGGTCTGTGGCTTGACTCTTTGTTTTATTTTTATTTATTTATTTTTTTGGCTGGTCAAGTGAAGCAGTGGGAGTGGAGAAGGAACAATTGACTCTTTGTTTTGACCTTTTCTTTTTTAAAAAACAAAGTTTCCCCCTCTGACTAGTGATTTAATGAATGTTCAGTATCTGAAATGGAAAAACTCCCCACAGCCCATCTAAACTTGCAGACCTGGGGTTCCCAGTATGTTCAAAGCTTTCATTGACCTACAGCTTCTGGTTTCGGCCAACAGTCTGGTTCATTCCGACTCTGACATTTTAGGATGTTCTGCACGTGTGTGCCTGTAACTCCCCTCCCCCTGGCCTCTTCCTTCCCTCTGCAGAGATGCCCTTCTCCTTTCAGCTCTCTCTGCACAGGTGGCCAGAGCCACACAGCCCGTCTTTAAGTCAGGACTTCCCTGTCAGAGCACAAGGCAGGCCAGAGGAAACTGGCAAAGGGACGGAGGAGAAGGCTCCTTTCCATTACCGAGAGAATGGGAAACTCTCTGCGGAGGGAGAACAGGTGAGTCCAGACTCCCTACAGGGGAGCAAGGGGGTTGGGACACGGCAATGCAGCCAGAAGGACAGAAAAAGGGCTGCTCTTGGGGGTGAAGGGAGTTAGGTTATGGAAACTGCCGATCATTCAGTACCTACTGTGTGCCAGACACCACATTAAATTTCTTATAGGTTTTGACTTCTCTCCAGAATCACAGTGAGTAGCTGGAGGAGAATAGCTGAGAGGTGGAAAGACTTTACCAAGGGAGAGTTATATAATAGGCGACCAGTTAGGCATGGAGCAACTTTCTGAGGTCCTGAGAAAGGGACGCTCTCCTGAGCTCTTCATGCTCCACAAGGAGGTCAAAGACACCACCAGCCTTTCAGTCACTATTTTAAGTTCAAAGTAAATAGCAAGCTTCCTGTCACCAGGAGGCTTCATTTGATGTGGACTCCCTGCAAGCAGGTAGGCAGAGGTCATCTCAATAGGTAGAGAACTTGGCTTTTAAGTTTTTTGGACTTATTTTCCTCATTTTAAGTGAAATCATAATAATACAATACTTACCTTAGAGGGTTCTAGTGTGTATGGTGCTGACATAGTGCCTGACACAAACTCGGGCTCAATAATTAGAAGATAATTTCGTTTTTTGGACCATCGCCTTCATTAACATCAAAGTAGCCATTGTAAAAATTAATACCACCAAAAACAAGGGTATAAAATGAGGTTGTCTAGGGACAGTGAGCTGCTCAGAGAAGTTTTTACATGATTATGTTTGGTGTCCCAGCTCCCAGTTCATGCCACTGGAGAGTGAAACACAGGAAAAGGAGGTGACCCACTTGTGGCCACTTGCCAAGAGGAGGCTTGGTGATCCTACAGAGAGCCTCATGTCCCTTCCTGAGAATAGCGTTGTCCGAGACTTCTCCTCCCTGGGTCTTCAAACCCTTTGTCAATCCTCTACTTTACATTCTTCTATCAGATTATAAATCACTATTTTCATATCTATTTGTGAGCTCCTCAAATGTAGAGATTGTTTCTTATTCATCTTTGAATTCCTCATTCCTGGCATTGTTTCTGGCGCATAGCAGGCACTTGGTTAGTATTAGATGAAGGACTGGAAACATAAAGAGATAGCTGCCCTGAGGAACAAAACAAAACAAAATATAGAAAGGATGTGAATGAGAAAGTAGTGATTAATGTCACATATGTCAATTTGTGTTTTAGATCTGGTGTGGGGGTGAAGGATTATGACATTAATATGTATTCGTTATAAAAAATAGAAAATAAACTATAAACGAAAAATAAAATGGCAATTGCATTTATAACTACTGATAACATTGGATGCATTATCTTTATTTAATTTCTGTATTCATTAGTCATTTGTATTTCCTCATCTATGAAAAGCCAGTGATGTCTTTTGCCCGTTTTTGTTTTGGATTTTGGTCTATTTTGTTTTAGTGATAGTAAAAGCTTTTTGTACTTTGGAGAAATTAGTCCTTTCTCATAAATATTGCAAAAAAAAATTTTTTTTTCCAAGGCACACATGTCTTGTGCCATTCTGACTTTTTATGGTTTTATGTTTATTATATTTTAATGATAACTGAATTAAATCTAGAAAGCTTTTTAGTTTCTGCCATTGCATTATGCTTAAAATCCTTTCCCCACTCCAAGATAAGACGAATCCACACATATAATTTTTTGTGATTTTATTGTTTTACATTTGACCACATACATTTAATGTATGATGTGACATATAATGTTTTTTCCAAATAGTTGAAAAATTGTCCCAGAGTCTTCATTTCTATGCTGATTTAAAATGTTTCACTTAATATAGTAAAAGATCTGATTTTTCCACTCACCCCTACCACCCAGTTATCATCCAGTCAGCACACCCCCACCATGTCCCTCCAGATCAAATTTATTACAAAAGCTGGGGAAATTTCCCGTTGAATAGAATGGCAACTACCCCTTCATGAAAGGAGCTCAGAGCCTCAGAGGCAGGAATCTGCCAGAAGCAAACCCAGCCTCTCCTCTTACTGGCTGTGGCTCCTCAAACAAGTTGCCTGATATTTTTGGCCTCAATTTCCTCATTGGTTAAAAAAAAATAGGGCGATGATATCTACCCCAGGGATTGTTTCTAGGATTAAACAAAATATAATGCATAAAATGACTAGAATATAGTCAGTAGTGTTTAAGTATTAGTTTCTTTATCTTCATACCCCCAACTCAACGCCACTGAAAAGTTGAATATGCAGAAATCCCACACAAGCAATGAGCCAATTTATTTTCTTTATTTAATCCTTTCTTCCTCTTTCACCCCATATTCTCTGCATCGGTGCTTTCTGTGAAAGATGGCAATTTACATGAGACAAGGCCAGTACCCTTCCCCATCGCTTGTGTACAGTTCTTGTAACTGCACCAGAGAGATAACGAGAGCTAAGGCGGCCTCTGTCTAGACACTGGTATTCTCACAGTCATGATGAGAATTCCTGGACATTTGGGAACAGATGATTCAGGATTAGTTGTGCATACAGTTGGACATAATCAGTGGGCTGTTGTGGCAGTGGAGAGAACGTCAGATCTAAGCAGGTTGTGGCACATGTTTGAGGAGGGAGTATTAACAGGTGTAAGGGCAATCAAGGAGAAGGTAATAGCAGAAATGAGGAAAGTTGGAAAAATTATGCAAAGAAGTGAGAAGCCTGGAAAGGAAATACCTAGCCCATTTCTGATATGTTGAGTTTTAGGTGGCAGCGAGACACTCAAGAGATGCCTTGGAATCTGAGACTTCAAAACGCCAAGCAGAGAACACCCAGGTGAGAGCAAATTCAACCAGACTCCTCCCAGCCTTTGCCCAGGAAGAATGAAGTATGTCAGCCTCTGGACTTCACATCCTCGTGACAGAGGGAGGGCCCTGCCTAGACCCAGCATCAGGTTTAATGGTAGCAAATGTGAAGACAGGACAATGACAAAATGGCTTTGAAACTTTAAACAGGAGATGCGCTACTCTGCTAGGAGCTTAGTGTAACCCCCAGCAACAGAAAATAGACGCTGTTAGTCTCTGTTATACCCTGTTATAAAATAAGGGGTCTTATTTCCTATTGTCTCTTTGTTTGCCCATCTAAGTACCTTTGTGCTCCAGCTCCATCCTAGCCATTTTACTTTAACTTGAGTTTTCTGTTTCTGAAGTGACCACATCCCCGATGTCATGACAATTGTTGGAAGGTTTGTGGAGAGACCCTTGTGATCACCCGGATGCTATTCAATCAAGATTGCCCCATCAATCCTTTCTTACCAGGCCTTTTCAGTGCTTGGCCCTAGAGAATTCTCTCTAAGAAAGAGAATCTCTAAAATATGTAGCTAGTGTCTCAGGATCCAAGAATCTCAAAGGGTGGCAAAGCCAGTTGTTCTGTGGCCTGTGGAGTTATCTGTACTTTTCACATAATTTTGAGAGGAGTTTCTAAAAGAGTAGCAACTGAAAAACAACCACTGTTGCTACTTTTTAACACCAAGGCCCACGTTAGGGGTTGGGGACCAGAGATGCCCGCAACAGCGTACATTTCTTCAGTGCAAGCTGAGAATCATATATTGGGGTCAGGGGTAATTGTGCATATGTTAAAGCAGTCCAAATGATGAAATAGATCAGAGGGGCCATGGGCATAACAAGAAAGAGGTGGCCCAGGGAGCCAAGGAAGTCTTGGTGAAAGAGACAGAAACCTGGAATTGCTGGCATGTAGCCTAAGGTTACAGAGATGTGTCTGACCTACTTCATGGAGGTTGTCTGAACACATCCCAAACCAAAATATCCGTACTGAAATGGAAGAATAAATTTCAGAAAACTTGAGAAAGAGAAAGACCCAGTTTACAAATAGCTGTTGTCCATATTTAACTTTATTTCTTCTTTACAATTTCATGAGGTAAGCAGCATAGCATCCTCATTTTATAGACTAGAAAACTGTGGCTCAAGGAATTCAGAGATATTGATTCAATATTTCAAAATCAACCATCTCCTTTCATCTCACTCTCATACCTCCTCAGTGAATCTGGTTTCTTAGCATTGGTGTGATTAGGTAGTTTCCTTAGGATGTTTATTTAGCAACAAAGCAAGAGATGTAAGCAATGGTTTAAAGAGTACTGAAGGTAGCCCGAAGAAGAGGAAGAGCTGCAGCTGGGCCCTGTGGCCCCAAAGGCTCCGATGACGCACGAACCCTAGAGGTTACTAGAACATGCAACAAAGCTGGTGACCAGGCCCAAGGTCACCATGCAGTCAGCCTCTCCGCCACTGTCCCTTCTGAGAGAAATCCATGTGAAAGGTCACTGCGGAGACACTTTTGCATGGTGTTTCCCAAATGTTTTTACATACTGTAACTGTCACGTGTACCTTCATTTCCTGGAGATAAAGGGCTTCTACATTCAACCATGTAGGTAGTTGACTGTACCTCAAACTTAGAAAAATACATAGAATGATACTTAGACTTTAACCTAGATGTCTGACTGCAGACAGAGTCTAAGCCTTTCTGCCATAAAAGAGATAAGTCCTGTTATTTAGCTATACCATTGGAGTCAAGGTGATAGATTTCATGATCTCCAGCACCAATTAGAGTTGCTCTGTTCTTGGCTATTCATTCCTTATTCATATCTTCATGAAATATTTACTGAAAAAATATTTACCATGTGTCAGGCACTGTGGCATACACTGGTGATGCACACCATGATGAACAAGATAAATGTGGGTCCCAACTTAGGAAGCTCATGTTCTCGTGTAAGATATAGACAAGTGAGCAGACAATTACAATATAGTGTAAACTGGAGGAAATTCAGAGTGAAGTGAAATTCTATACAGATATTTCCTAACGCATACCTGAAAGAAAGAAACTTTTTAAAATTTATTTGTTTTGGAGACAGGGTCTCACTGTGTTGCCCAGGCTGGAGGCTAGAGTGCAGTGACGTCATCATGGCTCACTGCAACCTCAAACTCCTGGGCTCCAGCGATCCTCCTGCATCAGCCTTCCAAGTAGCTGGGACTACAGGCGAGTGCCACCATGCCAAGCTAATTTTTTTTACTTTTTATAGAGACAGGGGGTCTCGTTATATTGCTCAGGCTAGTCTTAAACTTCATGGCCTCAAGTGATCTTCCCACCTCAGCCTCCGAAGTGTTGGGATTATGGGTGTGAGCCACTGCACCCAACCTGAAAAAAAAAAGTGTCAATAATGTCCACATACTTGTACCTTGCATCTTGACTTCCTGGAGATAACTCTTATGTGTTTTTCATCACAAGTAAATCCCTATAATTGAAGATGAGAAAATCTTTTCCCTTTACTGGGAATACAAGAAAGTTTTTTTCCCTGATTAGGAATTGATAGTGTCATAGAAGGAAAAAGGTAGTCTATCATGAGAGATGGTTCCAAGTCACCTAGGATCAATACTCTCTTGGGGAAAAAAAGCTACAGAAATCATTCTGTGATTTGCGTCATTTCTCTTGGGTATTTTAGGTGCTGGGATTGCCACATCGCTGAAGGGTGTTTCTGCCTCCCATGGTGAGTGGAGATTTGTTTTTAGGTGTTATTTCCCTAAGTGTGGTTTCAATGTGGTATTTGCTGTACGTTACCTGTGAACTCCCCACTGTCTGTGGCCACAGCGAAAGCCTGTCACTAGCCCAGACACAATCACCTGAGAGTCGATCAGGGAAGCAACCCTTCAAGTTTGGTAAGAAACAGGAACAGTATCTCATGGGTGGTAGACTCCCCTCAAACAGGAAAGCCTCAGAGGTGAGGACGAAACCAGGGACTAACTGTTAGAGAAAGACTCCTTTTTATACTGCAAATCCCAGAGTCTCCATGCACAGAAGCACACATTTCTGTCCCTTGCAGAGATAACTTACAGTCAGGGTGATCATATAACATCTAAACTGGGATATCTTTCAGAGTGAAAAGGATGCTAAAAATAGCTAATGGTCACTAAGTAATTGATAATGACATTAACCAGACTGAACAAACCAGGGCATGTGGTCATCTTCCTTACAGCAGATGTTGTCCTTGTTTCCTGAGATGACAATGGGCTTCCATTATGTTAAGATTTATACTGCATTTTTCCAGAGGGTCTTTGATACTGTGTGCTCTCGGGGAGGAGTTTGTTTGGTTATTTTGGAGATCATAGATTAGAATTGGATTAGAAATAACCCTGGCTCCTTCACTCTTATGATAGAAAAGAAACTGCTATCTTGTCATAAAAAATTCTTCAAAAAAAGCAACCTATCATATCACCACAGTTTCTTATCTATAAGTCAATTCTCTATCAGATTTAGAAAAGGGAGAGGGGAGGAGAGAAAGAAAGAGAGACAGAGAGGAGCACAAAGGAATGCATTTCTATTTGGCCTCATCTTTTATTTTCTCTTCTTTTTTTATCTAATTCCTTTATGCTGAAGGAGGTATTATAAAAGTCGTATAACTTTAACAGATTTAAGAGTTAAAAATAAGTTTATAAGTTTACATATTTTCCTTTGAGAGGTTCTGAATGTTAAAACAACCAACTTACTTTCTCTTACAGGAAAAAAATACACATTTTTAAAGAGAGACAAGGTTCCCAAAAGGAAAGTAAGTGATGGCTTTTTTGTCATTTTCACTTTTCATAAACTTAACACTTCCAAACCTCCCCTTCTTTATGCTCCCAAAGCCCTTTGGGCGTATTTCTAGTATAATACCCTCACATTTTGCTGCAATCTGTCCAACTGCATATTTTTCCCTACTAGACTGTGAGCTCACGGAAGCAGAGGTTGGCTCATTCATCTCCCCGTTCCTCAGTCAGTGCCTGAGGTCTGGAGGTTGGAGGAGTTAACTGGGGACAGTCAACACAACAGGTGGAGGCAAAAGGCATCATACGGAGAGCACAGGGGAGGGAGGGGTCTTGTGGCCAAGTTAAAGATTTGCATCTTTGCCCTGAGAGCTACAGGAGTTACTGAAGGGCCTTACACAGGGGCAGGTATGGTCAGATTTGCATTAAAGAGATCTCCTCTCCCCAGCTGCTCTGTGGAGAACAAATTGTGGCAAAGAATGACAAGAGCAAATGCCACAAAACCACTTAGGAGGCTGGTGCAACGGCCTCCAGTGACAGAACAGTGTTGAAGTTAAGGAGAGAGAAGAATTCAAGGAGAGGATGGTGAATAGTATCTCAAGTAAGAGAAAAAATAAGAAAAGTGTAGGCCTGAGGAAAGGGCATTGCATTTTTGAAGAAAAACAGAGGAGTTTTGACTCTGCCTTCCTGAATTCCAAGCCCAGTTCATTCAAGCTGAATCTTGAAAGCTAGCCCTGTTAGTGTGTAAATGAATAATATAGACGTACCACCCCCAGCCATTTCACTCCAGGGGATGGTGGGTCGCAGGGAACCCCAATCACCATCAGAGCAACACATGGTAGAAATAAAACCGGATGTTAAAACTCACAGATGCTTTTCTTATAATGATAATTAGCAAAGTCCTAGATGGCCACAGGGGTTTATGGAGATGTGGGAATCTGGGATGTCACTATGAAAGAATGTCAATCCAAGCAGCATACAGTGGCCTCCACTGTAGGCTTCTGTGTGAGCACGCGTGTTTGCTTCTCGTGCTGGTGTCTTTGCAAGGGGGTAGCAGGTGTGTCCACTTCTCTCTTTGCTCAATGGCCAGAGCCAGTTGGTTTTAAGTGAATTGGCTTTTGAAAAATTAGCCTGCTCTTGTTTGTATCTGCCAGCGGGTACAAGAACAGAAATGTTCAGCCTAAGAGTTTCCTCTACTGCAAAGCTTTCCTTAAGTGCCAGCCCCTATACCCCCACCGTCCGCTGTCGCCCAAGGTAGAAACGACAGCCTCCTCTGCACTGTGGATCTCTCACAACCCTTTGTCTGCCTCCTTGGCTAGCTTCTGAATCTCCTGAGGATAGGGACTGTTTTCTGATTTTTCTTAGTCTCCCTAGTGCCTGGTACAGAGTAAGTATGCAGTGAATTTTGTATAAGGAAGGATGGGGGTGGAGGGGAAGAGGGAGACAGGAACAGAGTGTGATTTCCTATCCAAAGGCCCACCGAATGTGTCTCCCTCCTCTCGCCTCTCAGACTAAGCACAGCTCTGGCTGTTTCTTGACTCTCCCCAGGGATGTGCTGGAGATCAGAATAGCTGGATAAGGGCTATGCCAGCTGTGCCCCAGTTCTCTAGTTGCTTATGTTCCAGTCTCCCCTCCCCTTCCCTCAAATCTCCCCATAACCTGAAATTCATTGAGTGCATTTTCTCTCTACAGACAAAGGAATATCATCTGCTCCCATCCAGGTAATAAGAACAGCTCTAAGACATTTTCTGAGATGATGGTAGAAGTGCAGGCCCCCCCAGACGGAAGGAGAAGTTGGTCTCCAAGACCCCTTCTGACCCCTCCATGGAAGAAAGACTTTGGATGCCAGTGCTTGTGAGCCCAGGTGGCATATGTAGGGCCTGGTGACAGAAGCAGCAGCCACTTACTTCTGCTGTACAATTATTGAAAGGAACTGACATGTACTGACCACTTTGTTTATGACAGGCAGCATGCTGAGTGGTTTATGTGCATCCTCTCGTGTGACTGTCACAACCTCCTCATGAGATTGATACTATTATTCCCCCACCCCCACCATTTTACAGATGAGAAAACTAAGAGATTTAGTGATATTCCCCCAAAGGCAGACAGTGGCCAAAGCCAGATGGCAGAGCCAGGATTCAAAACTGTCACTTCAAAATCCATGTTCTTTCCCGCATACTTTGCTGTTTTGCTTTTAGTCTCCTGAGATTCCATCATGAGTGAAACCTTCCCTTGAGTTGTTTCCCTATTTCATAATGCAAATATCTCTAGCCTGGGTGGTTAAATATCACAACCCAAACACAGTAAGTATCATCAGATTGTTCTGTTTTATAAGAATGGGCTGCCCTCAGAGCTGAGACTTTGGGAATTTTATGGGTGGTCAGGGGTGGCTCTGGAACATGAGGCAGAGGACATGCCTGGGCAGCCTGGGCAGGCTGTCTACTCTGGGTAGCATGGGCATGCTGGTTGTCTTGCCTAGTGGTTGGGGTGGAGACAGCCATTTAGAAAAAATGGCCAAGAGCTGAGGAGAAGGTGGCCGTAAAAGACAAACTTTACCTAGGGTCAGACCTGCGTTGCGACTGAAATGCGAATGGAATGACAAGAGGCCAAACTTGATCATGGCTCTCCTTTGACCAGCAGGGCCCCTCTGACCAGACCTACACAGAGGAGCTGTGCTACACCCTCATCAATCACGGGGTCCCCCAGAGAAGGCCATCTGGGAATTCCACTGAGGAGTACTATGAGAACGTTTCCAGCAAGGCTGAGAGGCCCAGAGAGCACTCAGGAGGAACCGAGCCCGAGTATACACTTCTCCATGTGCCTTCCACCCCGAGGCACCCAGCTTCCCCAGAAGATGTATATGAACTTCTCATGCCTCCCAGCGTCTCCTCTCACTTTCTGCAAAAGCCATGGCTGCTTACGGCCCATCCTGAGACTAAGTTTTCCCATTTATAATGCAGCAGTTAGAAAAGCATTTGTTTAACATCAGCAAATAAAAGTTGGGGGTGAGGGTGAGGTGGAGGGGCACAAATATCCCCCAGCTCACCTCCCACAACATCCCTCTCCCCACAGAGCATGGTTTACAAACCACAGGGCCTCTTAGATCCTGCTCAAAAGCCAATATCCAAAGACCAATTGGTTATCCTGAACGCCACTATTTGAGAAAAGAGTGACCATCTTTGGTTCTAAGTGGTTTAGGGTGGGAGGTGGGAAGGGCTCCCTGGTTCTCCTACAGCTGTGCACACCACAGAAGGTTCTGCTCTTCTGTAGGGATCTTCTTATAAAGTGTCCCTATCATTTTTCTCTGAAGTCACAAGGAAGCTTTACTCATGATACCATTATACCGTTATACTACCCAGGGGGGAGTTCACTCATTACAGCAACCTGCCGGCTCAGCCACACCCCCAGCGGGAGCCAATGGTGTTGCTCTCACTCCATGCGTCTGAGCCACGTCCTCCACATAGTCCTTTGACTCGTTGGCCTCCGTGGCTTCCCTGGTTATGTGAGTTGAATCAGGAGGTTCCTGGCCAGATATTTATATAATTTTAACTTACACAATTTTGTTTTTAACTTTGTATTTCTCCCTGGAAATCTTAATAAGACAATCATAGCATCAGAAATTGTTAGAGTAGAAAGATCCTGGGAGATTCTTCAATCCCACTATCCTTTTTTGGCTCAGAGAGGATAATTTTCCCAATGATACATTAAAGTTAGTGGCAAAACTTTATTGAGAGCCTGATTTTCTCCTGGCTTCCAATTCAGTGCTCCTCCAATATACTACATAGAAGACCCTCTATAGCAAATGTATGTATTTAATAATGTGATGTATAAAAAATATGAATAAAATGTTCACATGGGAAAAATAACACACACACCCCTTCTCTAATGAAAACTCTACTGTATGCCCTGGTTATTTACTTTTCCTTACCTTTTATTTGGTGTTCCTAGAATTATATCTATCCTCTAAAGGAAGGGTCAGCAAACTATGGCACTCAGGCCAAATCTGGCCCACCACCTGTTTTTGTAAATAAAGTTATTCTGGAACACAGCCACACTCATTTGTTTACATACTATCTATGGTTGCCCAACCATGGGAGAGTTGAGTAGTTGTGACATAAACAATAGGCCCTACAAAGCCAAACATATTTATACATTGGGCCTTTCTTGAAAAAAATTTGCAGCCCTCTACCCTAAATGATCATAGTTTGGGACAAACTCAACAGAAATGTGTTTGGTTATTGAGGCATAAGAGCAGGTACTAATATAACAGTGTAAAAATATTAAACCACAAATTGGATGAGTGAGACTAAGACGGTTTAGCAAATTCGTCTATTTCTATATTCACACCTGTGTTCTCGACTTGTTGTTTTACTTAACTTAAGCCACTGTCCTAAGTTTAAGGATGTTAAAATAGTAAGAGTTTTGTTGAGACAAGCAGTAGATCCATTATGTTTACTGTTTTGTTTTCAAAATTCACTAAAGCTAAATAACTTTGCCATTTAAAATATGCTAAGTGCCAAATGCGGATAAATCTAGTTGCTTGAGTGTGAGTTTGTCACAGGTTTGCTGAGACTTCAGCCAGTCAATGGCCTTCAGTTAGAGAGCCAATCACATCTTGTATCTTGACTTCTGCTAACTTCCTACTTTTAGCAAAAATTTTCCCCCATGGGACCCTAACTTTGATCGTTGGCCAGGATTAACTCAGGTTCAAAAGGAGCAGTGAATACTGTACAAGATGTAACATGGCTTAGGGAAAAGAGTATGGGCCCTAGAGACAGATAATCAGTCATTCAAATTCTGGTTCTATCTCTTCCTCCCTCTGTGACTTTGCACCTGTTACTTGGAGGCTCAGCTTTTTCACCCCATAAACAGAAAGATTACCTTTAATGTATACAAATCATCTATCATAGACTCTGAATAAATGATGTCAAAGAGAAGAGAGAAACAAAAATCTTTTTTGATGTATGGAGAAAACATGCTGATGCATCTGGTGATCCAGGGTCCCCAAGCAGTCCTCTAGTGAGGCAGAAACACCCAATCCATGGGTTATGCTGGGATTTTTCACATGGATATTGGACCATCGTGGAAGTTGGTTGGTTGAAATATTCCTAATACAGTAAGTTATATCTGTTTGAACCTTATCCTGTGAAAGCATTACCTGTTCCAAACAGTATATACCTTTTATCAGGAACATATTAAGCATAAATACTTAACCGAAGAAAGTTGTTCTTATAATAAAGGGATTACGAAAGGAATTATTTTTGAGGAGAGCCATTTGGGAGTGCTTCAAAATACCCAGTATAATGTACACATAGATTTGTCAATCAACAATATTAATAACAAAAAAAATTGAGGAAAAAGATTCTATGATATGATTCTAATGTACTTAATGTGTAAAAGTCTCAAATTTTCTAGTAAATACATTTTAATGTCAAAAAAATCCACTACGTCAGTATATAATGTTGATCGTGTTTTCCATAGATTTCAGGATTTCTGATGAAAGCTATGTACCCTCTTTGTAGAAAATCTATATTCTCACACACACACACACACAAATATCCATACACATTTGTATATGATTTCCAGGGGTTAGGGATACAACCCCTCAGTATAAGAATCCCTCTTCTTGATAAACTGAAGCTGAGCATCTAAATTAGTCTCTCATACCACAGATATAACCAGAACATCCCCTTCCACCACGCCGGTCTTGAAACTGTACATAGCCAAAATTCAGAGGCACAATTTATGCAGCAACTGCAGACTCTGTGGTTTCCGTTTTACATGCATACCGGCATCTATAAATAATCCCTTATTCTGTGAATAAATTCTTATTGAAAACAGAAGAGAAAAATAGGAAGAGGGTATAGATAAGGTGGGAAAATCTACTGTTGACAAGTTCAAATGTTAACGTTTTTAGGACAAACTTGAGTGAGAAGTGCTTCCCAGGGACAGAAGGTCATAGGCAAAACAAAAAAAGGGGTCTCTAGGACTCCATAGCAGCTTGCAGAGAAAGGGAGATTCTGTTTACATTGATCTGACTCTGTTCTTTTCTAGGCCTAGAGCCTCTTAAGCTCAGAAAGCCACTTGATGTAAGTGTACCTGGGTTCTGCCAACTGTTCAAAGGGCTTCCTACAGAGCGTTCTTTTGCAAGGCACTTGGTGAAGCACTGAGTGGCCAATATCATCACAGAAAGTCTTCTGCAGTCTGGTGGCCTTCCCTCTTGATTCATCCCTTCCCCCAACCCTTTGTGCTCCTCGTGGACTCCCAGACGTCAACCAAGCCTGAACTGAGCATGCTCCTGGAGCTGCTACCAGGCCATTCATCACATGTGGTTGTCCAGCAGGCTAGACTTTGCCCCCTACAAACCGTGGAGCTCTGAGCTAGTCCTTCCAGCTAGCTCTCCAGGCCTTGGTTTCCCAACTGTAAGATGGAGGGCTCCCTTTTGACGCTGAATCTATGATCTCTAAGCATATAGGAAACATTAAAGGATGTCTGTAGATAAAGCTGCCCACAATGCAGCAACAGTGTGAATTAACTTATTTCAAAGCAATAACACAGTTATGGGAGAGAAGGGAAGACTTTGAGAGATTTCTCCCATTTTTCTTAGCATTTACCAGACTCTGAATAGGGCAGGAGTTCATGTCCAGAATTCACATCTAACACAAAAAGGAGAGACAGAGCATGGTGGCTCACACCTACAATCCTTTTGGAGGCTGAGGCAAGAGGATCGCTTGAGGCCTGGAGTTCGGGACTGGCCTGAGCAACATAGTGAGACCTCATCTTTACAAAAAACACAAAAATTAGCTGAGTATTGTGGTGGTACGTGCATGTAGTTTCAGCCACTGGGGAGGATGAAGCAGGAGGATCACTTGAGCCCAGCCGTTCGGGGCAGCAGTGAGCTATGATCACCCCACTGCATTCCAGCCCCAACAAACACAAACATAAAGAAAGGTAAATCTGCTTATTCAAGTCCCACCAGTGCTTGAGGGATCAGTTAGAGTCCTGTTTCCTACACAAAGCCTTCTCCAATTAAACTATACTGACCACCCTTTTCTTTGACCACCCATACCCCTACAGTTTGTCTTTCTTTGTTTTTAACACCTGGGTATTTTTTTTTTCCTGCTGCTTCCTGTTTCATCTGGGCAGGTCCTGACTCCCTAATAACACTAGCAGCTTCTTTTCTTATTGTTGTCTTCTTTTCCATTGGTATCCCATATAGGCTTCCATAAAACACATCACTTTTAAAAACCCATAGAACTAAATTAAATTGAAAAGCAAAAAGGATTGGACATATGGCTAGAATTTTGCTGGCGGGGGACAGGAGTGGGTTCCAGTTTTTGATCGGGTTGTCTCCCCTCTCTGTAACAGAGCAGTCGCCCTCCTCCCATAGATATGGAAGCAAAATAGTGAGAGTGGGGAATACGTAACAGAGGGAATGGCCTGGAGAAAAAAAAACAGCAAAAAAAATATTTCTGTCTCTTTGAAACTTCCCCAACTCTTTGAGAACTGAAACTGCATCCCTGCCTCAAGCCAGTGGTGTGGAGGAGCAGGGAGGAGGCCTTTTGCTCTTATCCCAGGTGCCACCAGTCACCCAGGGAGTGGCTGGAGGAGCTCACAGGCTTTGTCTTTGGCAGAAATGGGATGATTAGAATAGTTAACCACAATAGAACTAAGGGGCTCTCTGTTTAAAAGCTCTCTATTTCTACCTATGTTCAGGAAAAATTTGGATTTTGAAATGAGAAGGTCTGCCATTTTTCCTCCTTTGCAGGCAAAGTAAATCTCTTTCCTCCTCCCCAAAACACTTATCCTCGTTCTTCTGATTTGGCCTTGTGGACAAATGCTGAGTTTTTGGTAACATATCCACATCTAAGTGACTTCCAGAAAAAAGCAGTTTTTCTTCTCAAATCCTTCAATGGTTTCACAGATATCTGTTGAAAGCTTACAGACACAAGGCATTATGCCTGTCATTTAAGATGTGTGATGACCAATATGTTTCTCTCCTATAGCAGAATAGCATATAAGAAAGCAAGGGTCATTTTTCAAACACCTCAAAATGCTTCAGTCACAAAAGTCAGTCCTTTCCACACTATTTGGGTCAAAAAAATCAAACCTATGGAAAACCCCCTTTATGACTTGCAAGTGGTCAAAACCCAAGACAACGTACTTGAATCTTGGTGCTTTCTAAAGAAGAAAGGAAGAATGAAACCAAATCTTGTTTCCAGACTCAATGGGCCCTTCTATCCAACCCCAGCGAGGGCCCTCAGAGGAAGAGGAGGGCATCGAAGGCCTCTCCCTGCTCTAGTTAGAGCACAGAGGAGAACCCAGCCCAACCCAGCTAGGTCTTATTCACTCTGAAGAGGAAGCTGCCCTCAGGGAAATGAAAAGATCACTTCCAACACCATTTGCTCCAAGAAAATGCCAGCCCAAAGCACAGCCCTGGAGAGTCAATACCTTTGAGGCAAATGTGAATGCAACAATGAAGATACAAAAAGAATTTATTGTACAAGTTTTTTAATCATTCTCCATTAAAATTCTCCATTATTTTCTAAAAATAAGAAAGGCACTAAGGCTCACATTTGACATGTAAAAAATAAAGAGGAAGAAGGGAAATCCACTAGCATCACTAGTTTAAGGAACTATCCTTAAAATGAGACAATAAGTTACAGTACATGTGTCTTCTAGTTAAATAAGAAAGCAAATTCACATTATTCAGAGTCCTGGGTCATAAAGAACTCAAGTCAAATTTAGCTTGGATAAACAATCTGCCACGTACCTTACACAGCCGCCCTCACATGGACTTCCTCCCACAGCTAATTTAACTGAGAGATTGGGGCTAGAAGTCTCTCATTGTGTAACCACAAAACTCTTTCTCTTGGTAAATTCTCAACAAAGCAATCTTCCCATTAAAACAAATACTCTGTTCCCCCATGACAGGCAATTCTATATCCACAGATGACCCATACAGTGGCTAATATTCCTGCTAGCTCCCAAATGATCTTGCATTAAGCTTCCAAGGGTTTATTTCCAAAGGAGAGTGTTTCTTCCTGTATCACAACCATCTCTGATAAGATACACAATCAATACCTAAGGACACTGGGCACTAAAGAGCCAATGTGTAATATGCACAGCAGATGTTAAACAGTCTTCATGATCTCTGATGGAAGTTTACAAAAATATAAATGGGGTGACTATCAAAATGACAGTAGTATGTTCAAAACTCAAAGGCACTAATTTTTCCAAAACAGGTGTTCAGGAATCACAGGAACAATGAGAAGATACAAAATAATTAAGAAACATACATCTTCTTTCTGTAACTATAGACATATACACGAATATATATACACACACACATATCTATATCACAGTAACATTAGGTTGATATGCCTAAGGCTGGTTTGCTAAGATACTCAAGATGTCTTACACGGGTCATGGAAGTAGACACACAGCTACACTGCTCAGGTCTTGTAAAGTGCTTTCCTGGTCCTCACAGCCTGGCCTAGAGGTAGAGCTTATATAATGGTGAGAGGGAGGAGGGGGGTTTCAGTGGGAGACTGGCTCAATCTCCCTCACCTGGCTGCCTGCCTCTCCCTGCTCCAGCAGCACTTGCTTTGAGGACCCAGCCTAAAGGAGGCAGTGTACCACCCCCACCCTAAAGAGAAAGTGTCCTCATGAGGGCAGAGGCAGCTGGTGCTTCAAGAATAGCAGTGACCGCACATGGTGTGGCGAGCCCACTGACCTCTGGCAAGACTGGACCCGCTGGGACAGCTCTCGGGAACTGTTTTCCTGGACATTGAGCCAGACTTTGTAACTGTGCAGAATCGGGAGAGAAAGGCCCAGTCTCTATCCCTCTAGTCATTGCCCAGTTCTTCTCTATTGATCCACAGGACTTTTTCAGTAAAACAGAAAGAATTCTCTTCATCTCCAAAACTCAGAGGAGCACTGCTTTCGGAGATGGACCGACCTCCACCACTTCATTCTGAAAAGAAGACACAGGTGAACAGAAGTCACTAATTATTAAAATCACGATTATTTTAAACATTTATGTTTTTATTCGGTTTTGTTTGAGTAAGTCTTGGATAAAATTTAAATGTTCGTAAATTCCTAACAGAGGACATTTACTCTTCAGTATACACACACACACAAACACACACACATCCCTCAAAATACTTTTCAAAGGACAAATAACATTTATTATTTGTTGCTTATTGCAAATGAGCAACATGATAAATATTCACGATAAACATTTTGATGTGCCTTTTAGATACTAAGAACATTTTAACATTCAGTCATTTTTCATAATCTAACCATAAAAATACCTCTGAAGCTTTAGTTTTTTAAAAAATGTGTATGATACAGCATGACAAATTCTGATGCAGGAAATGGTGCAGAGCCGGCCCCTGGTGGTACACGTGCAAGACCCACACTCACTGACACTGTGCAGGGTCAGCCCACGTCTCCCCAGCAGGGTTCTCAGCCTCGGCATGACTGGCATCTGGGGCTGGGTAATCCTTTGTTGTAGAGAACTGTGCTGTGCACCTTGTAGGGTGTTTAGAGGAGTCCTTGGCTCATGCCCACTAGATGCTAGAATCTCTCATACACTTTCAGTTGGGACAACTAAAAATGTCTCCAGACATTGCCAGTACTCCTGGGGGGCAAATTGCTCCCAGGTTGAGAACTGACGCTCTGCAGTTAACTCTCCACTCTCCTGCAGAATCCATAAACAATGCAAATGGCACGCCTATATACAGCGAGAAGCCTTTCCAAGGATAGAACACACACACTGCCCTGTGCCAGCACCACTCATCAGCCTACCCCAAAATGTGCCAGCGAAATACACTCTTCTCACTGTCCTGAGCTGCTTTCTCTTCTCTCTCAAAAAAATCCTGCTTTTGTCTTTTTTTCCCCAGTCTACTAGGATTGACTCCTTCCCGTGTGAGGAAAGAGTACCAAGTAACCAATCTGTGTCCAAAATAACTCATGCTTTTGACTTATTCTTTGACATTAGTAAAACAGACTTCCCCATCTTACCCGGGCCCCACGCATCCTTAAGGTGAAGACGATCAAAAACAGGGAAGGGTGAGGAGTGAGGAGTTTTAAAAATTCCTTTATAATTACATATTAAGAAAAGTTTTTATTTTTACAGTGAATTAAAATACGTCTGCAGCCAGGTCAAAATAATTACTGTATTTCCAAATTAGAGAATGAGAGGCATACACACACAAAGCCCTCAGAAATCCAAATTACAATCTAAATTAAGGTGCCGCCTCTAAAGTACACACATACGAACCCCCAATGGGCCACAGGCTGGTATCAAGGGAATCCTTGGAACCTCTGAAATTATACAATTTTATGTAGTGAGGAGGAGCATGTGCATTTTATTTTCTGGGGAGAAGAGACACAGCTGTCCTCAAATCTCTAAGGGACATACAAACCAAACATATGTCACCATCTTAAAAATCTTTGCTCTTAGAAGACTAAGAACATTATCACTATAAGCAACTAGCTGCCCAGTAATCACGGGGATGGGAAGTTAAGCCCCCCAAGCCCACACTGTACATGTGTACATGGAAACTGGCATGAGAACCCACTCGGCCTCACTCGGCCTCTTCTGCCACATGACTTCCCGTTTTTGAGAGCTGGCTTTGGGCACATCCCCCACTCTGCTTGCCTGCTACACATCTCTCTTCCTTCCTTGCCTCCCTACTGGTCACTGCGTACCCTTCCATTTGAGAGGGGGCTAAAACTCACATTCTTGAAAATATCAAATGGCTCAAATACTGCCCACTCATGCTCTGGAAAGTGGGACATGGGTCACAGAAAATCCTCACAGAAGAAATGTCTGAGGGAAAGAGGACAGTCTCCAGAAGAGCAGGGACTGTGCAACTCATGGCTGTATCCCCAGTGGCCAATGCAGCACCAGGCCCTGGGAAGTGGCTCTGAGGCTCTTTGGCCAAGCTCGGGGTCTTCTCAGAGCTCCTCGGGCCTCACAAGCAATGCCCTTTACCTTGCTCCGTATGGACCTCTCAGCCTCTTACCCTCCCAAAGCTTTCCTCACCCTCCTCCCACCTCCCTTGCCTCCATTTGGAAGGAGCTAGCATTGCAATTCATAGAGGGGCCTCAGAAATTCAAGACCAGTCACACCACAGCAGTGGCCCCAACCGGCATCACACGCCTCGTTACACAGGTGGCGGCTGAAGGCTTGGGGGGTTTTCCCTTTCTTTTTAAAATTCCTGTAAGAGGGGCATAATCTCTTCACCCCCCACACATATGCTATCTGTCTGGCCCACAGACACATTTCATTTATTCAGGATGCTCCATGAGAAAACTACTCATTTATGAGAATTTTCCATTGAGCTAAAATTTGTCCTTCTGAATGTCATTCGTTTTATTCATTTGGGAAAAGAAAGATTTAAGAACTGCTGCACATAACTGTGCCTTCTTAGGCTGAGATTACTCTTTCTCTCCCATCATCAAGAAATGTCATAATAAACACCTCTTCTTGAACCATGTAGTAACGCACATGCTTTGCAATCCTCCGTTCCACTCTGTTGGTTCTAGATGCTGCCACTGCACCTGCTGCTAACTACATCTCCTAATTTCCCTTCTTCATTCACTTAAGTAGTATTTACTGAGTACCTACTAATGCGTGGAAAGTGTTTTTCATGGACCATGGATGAGATAATAAAACACCCAAAACTGTTGGCATCCTAGGCTAAACAAGAGCCAACATGCCTCCAAGTGACATATCAGAAGTGAGAGATGAGATCATAAGCAGAGGCAAATGCTCTGGTCCAGAAGCAACGGAAGGACATCTTCAAAGTGTGGAGCCATTTTGCCTTCCAATCTTCCTTTTTGTCAGGTTTTATGTAAAGCGTTAAAAATTCTCAGAGTCTAAGGCCAGCACAGTGGCTCATGCCTGTTATCCTAGCACTCTGGGAGGGTGAGGTAGGAGGACTGCACGAGGCCAGGAGTTCAATACCCTGTCTCTACAAAAAATAGAAAAATTAGCCAGGCGTGCTGGCGCACACCTGTAGACCCAGCTGCTCAGGAGGCTGAGGCAAGACGATCACTAGAGCCCAGGAGTTTGAGGTTGCAGTGCGCTACAATGACACCACTGTACTCCAGCCTGGGAAACGGAGTGAGACGCTATCTCAAAAAAAAAAGTTCTCAGAATCTGACAAGTAGGGTGTTAGCCATGTTCATTAAATAACATGTCAATTTCCTTGTTCTGGTTTCAGTTTTAAAAGTAAATGAGTAAATTTGTTTTAATTTTCTAGGGAAAGAAATCAATTTGTTTTTTTTATGCCCCTCCATTAATTTCTTAATGAATTCATTGGCCTTCAACAGAAAAACAAAAACGTTCCCCATGTGGAGATAATCTTTCAACAACTTAGTTATACCCATTATTTCAAATTCCTCAATACTTACTTCTCTTGTGAAACCACATAAAGGTTGCTAATGACGTTGTAAAAGAGAACACGGGGTGCAGAAGGTAGATGAACTACAACAAGGAAACATTTACCAACCTTCATCTTTATAGTTCAATTATCTTTTCCATGATCATTTTTTCTAACTACAATGTCTGCTTATGGAGGGCAGGGACAGGGTAACCTCCACAGAGCACGAAACATCCCTGCACAGAAACAACATGACTGAGTGGACGAGTCAGTGGATGAATGAGTTCACATCATACCATGTCACCAAGGTTGTCAAACCAAACCAGACCATCTGTCCCCAGTCTGGTCACTCATTTATCATCACAACTCTGACTTCTTTACTTGCTCTACTTACCGTACAGCAAGAGGGATTCTGGATCGAGCCCCAGACTCTCACAACCAGGTATGTTCTGATCATGGAAATCCTGTAGCAAAATGCCCAGCACCAACTCCTCACTCATCATATACTTCATAAAATTTTCATTATCTGATGGAACCCCGAACTGCAGGTGGTAGGTCACTGTGCTATTTTCACCACTAAAGGGCAAACCAAACAAGAAACAGAATCACACTGCAACTTAGGAAATCAATTTTAGCAATAATGTTTTTTCAGTGCTGTATGTTCTTCTAGTACAAAGCAGCAAAGGGTGTTTTGTCCTAGAAGAATGTGCTGTCCTAGGAGAATCCTATTCCATAGGTCCATCACAAAAAGTTGAGGTGATCCTGACCTCCTACTTCCATCTAGTGCCCATCCCCTAGGAGTCCACTGGTAGAGGACATCAAAGTGAGAGGTGCAACCCTGCTATGGTCAAGGAAGATGCCAGAGTGGACAGGTTGGTTGTCTTTCCCAAGCTCAGCCTTTTCCCCCTAAGGCAAGCCCAGGAAGCCTGCCCTTTTTTCTTCATACATTCCCTCCTCCACGTTCTTATAACGCTGCCCCCGTGAATGCATGCCAGAGCTATTCAGTTTAACCAGCTCTTTATTCAACTAATAAAAATGTTTCAGGCTCCTTGCCATTGCCTGGGTCCAGAACTTCTGAACTCTCACAGACTGCCCTGTGTCCTGCAAGGAATTATAATTCCCTGGTTTGTCCCCAAAATGAGAAACTTTTCTGTCTCAGTTCAAGTTCCAGAGGCCCCTAAGGCAGGAAGACCTAGCTTTTAACTCTCAGTAATGGGATCTAAGAAAAATAATTTTTTATCCTCCTAAGACATATTTTTCCCATTTCCAAAATAAAAATAATCATAAGGCTATCCTCAGTTAATTAGTAGTTTATGCTGCACTTTAAATGTTATTTCAACACTTAGATTTTTCACAGTTATTCTATTACTTTGGTTGAAGATGGCCCAGATTAAGAACCAGCGATAAAATAATTAACAGGAGATGGTATCTGAGACTACCACCCTAGTGAAGTTTTGCAGAGGCATGACTTAGGCCACTGCCCTGCTAAGGAGAGGCAGAGCTCCCTCTTGTGGCCAGAGGTCACATAGGCCAATATTCTTGCATCTTACAAAGTGGCTGACGATTCAGTTTATAAACTCTACCACAGCCAAGAAATGTGACAAACCCTGTGGATCAAACGAATAATACAGTCAGGAATCTGGAAAAACTCACAGTTTCAGGGCTGCCACTATAGGCAGGTTGAAAATTACTTTCAAATTCCAATGGAGCGACCCTAGTTTGCAGATGTCATTACTTGTTCTCTAAGCTCTGCCCTCTAATTATGGCTAATGAGGATCAACACTTAAGACAGGCAGCCACCCTGCACTCCCCTGGGCAAGGACTGGGGCTGGCTAATGAAAAGGGCAGAGGCTGCTTTCAGAAGACTGGGTCAGAAGCTGAACGAGAAGATCCAGCCCACAGCGGCCTGGCTAGTCCATCCACCACTAGACTTTTCAGGGAAGCAGTGAATCCTGTGGCCTTTGCTCCAGCTGCCCACTACCATAGTGGGTTTGCCAGCCGATAACCCAAAGGGTGTTGTTCCAGGCTCCTGTTCCGAGACTGAGGTCAGGATCCCCCTGCAGACACAAACACACACGCCAGGGCTTTGGCTGTCTCCTGCCCGTGTGCGGCATCCTTTTGGAAGCAATGGCTTCTGTTTCTCTATTCGGCATTTTAGAAACTTGGCCTGGACTTCTTTAAACAAAACAAAAATGTTTTCCAGAGAGAATTTCTTTATCCAAAATACTAAAGTTCCTGGGTTTTTCTTTCAAATAACTTTTAAAAACAGATTCTCTAACATTAAGTATTGGCCAGATTTCTAGCCATGTTTTACCCAGTTTTCTGATGAGTTTTCTCCAATATCTATCCCCAGCCCTGTTATATAATCCCAGCTCCTCTGGACCCATAACATAGGGCTGGATCTCGGAAAGGCTCCAAAGGCTCCGAGGGGCCTTCCTCTCTCAATGCTGCCTCAGTCTTTGAATTGCAAGCTGAGGCAGGGACATGAAGGAAAGCGTGTTGATCATGTGTATCTCCCTTTTCTACGGGCATTTTAGCTCCCATCGTTTATGACTGAAGTAAGCAATGTTGCAGATGTCACTATCAGGTAACATGGACACAGGGGATCTATGAGGAAGAAGATGGAGGTGGCCAGACATTTAAATGTCTGCAGACCTCAGGTCAGTTTGTATCTGCCCCTGTGGTGCTACCACCTGCTCTACACACTTCCCCTTCCAGGTCTGCTAACATTATGGTTTGAGAGAGGAATCTCGATATGATATTGCGTTTGATGGTCACATTCCTCAGACATCTTAGGAACAGTTGATAATAAAGCTTTGGTCTAAATCTTGCTTAAATCACCTCTAACAGTCTTAATGACCTAAAAGGATAATAAACTGACTCCTCTACAAACACCCTGATGTCTACAGCCCAAGAATATTAAAGAACAGGGAGAAATCTAAAAAAGAAAAAAACACACATGTGTGTGTATATATTACACATGTATACAGAAGAAATCATACCAAACTATTGATAGCTGTTAATTATGTGGCAGGGCACGGAATTAGTTACGGGTGGCGGTAGTGGAGAAGAGAGGAGGCTGAAGGAAGACTTCTCCTATTGTATATATCTTTGTTTTTAATATTAAGCAAGGAGAATGTAGTCCTGGATTATTTGTGCTCCTCAAAAGCAAAAGCCAGGACATAGATTATATCATTTCTATCACAGCATTATCCGAGATCTGTTTCCATTTCTACCCTTAGCTTATTTGAGCATCCATGGTTAAACATGGCTCACCAGGGACTGGCTTTTCCTCTCTACTGTGTGACCTTGGTTGAACCGTTAATTAATTAACCATTAATGAACAATTAATCTGGCCTTCCTTTTTCTCATTTGTAAAATAAGGGAGTTGAGCCAGTTGGTCTCCAAAGACCCTCTCTCCCAGCACCAACACTCCATGACTCTATGATTGGTTCCCTTCATGCTCTGAGGCTCAGGGAAACCCTCCCAGGTAAATAGCGATGGGGTGGGGGTGGGGGTGGGGAGGGTCTCTTTCCAGAAAAGATGACCAAAATGCTCCACACTCTTACCTGAAGTCCACTATTTCAACTGAAGTAAAATAACGACTCAGAGCTGGCGATGTACTGTACACATCTGTGAGCTAAAACAAACAAACAAACAACCACACACATTACTGACAGATCATAGAGCACAGCACCTGACAAAGCAAAGCTTCTAGACAAAGGAGATTCCACTCTAGCCAGAAATTAACTTATCTAGAGGGTCTGGACCAAGAAATAGGAAGGTTTGGGCCTCCTAGAAGCCAAAACTCAAGTTAACACTAACTCAAAAGACCCACATTTGTGGACCAAGTGACTTGGCTGGGAATTTTCAACTTCTGGTGTAAGTCACACTGACACCTTGTGGCCTTAGTAGTGTGAGTAGTCAGCACGAAAAGACCAGGAAGTGGCAGTGGGGGTACAGCACCACATACCACCCAGCACCTGGGCCACCACAGGCCAAAGGCTCCTTTCTTCCTTCTCCAGAGCTTCCTTGTTAGGACACACAGCCATGCTGAGCCACAGGTCTAGTACTTCCGCTGGACAAAGGGACAAAGTGGGGAATTGCAAAGATATGGAGGTTTTATTTTATGCATAAACTACTGCAAACATCACAAAAAATGACACCTTATTTGTGTTCCCACTGCCTATGTTTCTTGCTTTCACATTTTGTTATATTGAGCTCAGCCTTTTTTAAGAAACAAAATAAAGCTAAAGTGACTCCTACACACACCATTCAGTTTTTCCACCCTGTTCCCTCATGCTAGCCGTCACCCTGAAACTGGGAGGCATCCTTTCCTTGCATAATTTTATAAATTACTACTTCCTCATGTAGTCATAATATGTAATTTAATTTGCATTTTTATTCAAATAAAAGTTATAATATTATACATAGTCTTCTAAGCCTTGCTTTTTTCCACTCAAAATCACACTTGAGATTTACTCCTAAGGTACATCTGGATAAAGCACATCATGCATCTCCTGCATAGACTGTATTAAATGATTGTACAGACTTACCCATCCCCTACTGATGAGCATGTGAGCTGCTTCAATTTTCCCCTACTACCTATGCCTAAATCATCTTCTTTGAATGTCTCTGTGCATTTCTTCTTATACACGTGAGAGTTTCCCTTGGGTGTATACTAGAAATGGAAGTGCTGGGCCCAAGAGAAGGTGCATTTCCAACTTAACAAAGTTGTTCTCCCTTTTCCTCTCCCAGCAATGGACATGTATTCCATTTCCCACGTTCTTGCCAGCATTTAGGATTACCAGACTTACATTTTTGCCAATCTGAGAGGTATGAAATGGTGTTTCAGATTGTTTTAATTTGTACTGCCTTGCCTACAAATGGAAGCATCTTTTTATGTGCTTATTAACTGTTTGGTACTTCTCAACTCTGAACTGCCCATTAGTTTCCTTTCTTTCCCTTGGGTTATCTTTTTCTTATCTATCTTCCCTGGTTGATTTTATATGCTGAATACTAGCTTGTTGGTATTGTATTACACATATCTTTTCCCAGGCTTTGATTAGTCATGTTTCAGAGATAGGAATCCTAACCTAGTATGAGTACTCAAGAACATGTGGCTGAATGTATTTACACTGCATTTCTTTTACATTTACATTTGAAGGTTAAATGCCTTGTTCTCTAGCAGATTGGTTCTAGCATAAGAGAAGAGGACTGCCCTGGAATCTAGTTATACTCCGCAGCATGGACCCAGCTCTGGGGCTGGAGTGAGCCAGGCCCAGATATTTGAGAGCACTGCCAGACCCACCCCTGTCCAGCCTGAAGGCTCAGCCCTGACACTGTTCTGGAAATCCCACCAGCATCTAATGCTGCCTTTGTGCTGAGCCAGGCATGCCCAGCTACAGTCACTGTGGCTTCATTAGTACCCCCTTACTTCACCCAATGACAAACGGGGGAACACACAAAAAACTGCATTGCCCTATGGGGAGCTCACCTCGTCTCCCACCCAATTCCAAATGGAATCTCAAGGAGGCTGCGCTTCCACGACACACTCCCACTTAATTCAGCAGGCGCAACGCAACCTCTCAAAGGCAGAGTAGAAACGATTAGAGCACCTGTCCTAATTTGGGCTCCTCTAATCTTGTCATTACTGCTGTAATCTTTGTAAGAACCCAACAAAACAGGCATTAATATATCTCCCCTTTTTACTAATAGCAAAAACAGTACTCCATTCCAAGAGGTTAAGAAACCAAGGTCACATAAAAAATAAAAATAAATTTTAAAAAATTTTGGATATTTAAAAGAAGCATCATTCCTTCTAGATATTTTTTGTCAAGAATAAATTATGTCCTTTTCATGTGGAAAAATAAAAAGAAACCAAGGTCACTCTGCTAGTAAATGGTGAAGCCAAAATTCAACCCTAGGTATTACAAATGCTACAACTCAGCTTATTCTCATTTTACCACACTACCCGTCAGATCCTCAAACGCAGCCCCTCACTGAATCCCAACTTCACAGAACAAATCCCTTTATTAAAAGGATTTGTTCTTCCTTTAAAGAATAGTAGAATTCATCATTGAACTTATTTTGGCCCATTGCTTTCTGTTTTAGAATGTTATTAATTATTGACTTAGATTTTTAAACAAACATAGGCCTATTAAGATTATCTACTTCTTTTTATGTGAGTTTACACAGATCATGTCTTTCAAGGGATTAGTCCATTTCATCTAGGTTATCAAATTTGCAGGCATAGTGTTGTTCATAGTATCCCTTTATTATACTGTCCATGGGATCTATAATGATGGTCCCTCTAATTTCTGATATTAGTAATTGATATCTTATCTTTGTATTAGTCTTGCTAGAGGCTTATCAATTTTATAAATCCCTTCAAAGAATTAGCTTTGTGTTTCATTTTTTTTCTTTACGTATTTTCTGTTTTCAATTTTATTGAATTCTGCACAATTTTTATTACTTAAAAAAAAAAAAAGAACAAAATTAATTAACCTTTAAAATACTATGGTGATTCATGCTATGGCCTTGCATGAAAACTTCTGTAGGATTTGTCAGTCATTATAAAAACTAATGGTATAATGGCTCTGACATTTGACTGCTCTGTGGCATACTGAAAAGAGAACAGGACTTTAGCTTCCAGCCCGTCTTACGAATCCTAGAGAAGTAATTTAATCTTTCTGAGCCTCCTACTGGTAAAAGTATATGCATGCATGTGAGTGTGTGTGTGTGTATATATATGTATGTATCTATAATAGATATAAAACAATAAATATATATTTTATTTTATTTATATATATATACATATCTATTTTTATATATAAAGATTATGGCGACAAATCCCAAATTTCAAAGCATGTTACTTATGGCATCCTGTCCGTCCTCAACCCAAGGATACTTGTGCACATCCATCTCACTGTTATCTTCTTGCCTCTGACCAGGGTCACTGGACTGTACCTGCCATTTACCCAGACCAGTGTCCTGGAAAGTGATACCCTAGCTCCAGAAAATCACATATCTTGTTTATGAAAACAGCCCAGTTTTACCAGCTTTAATAATGACCTGTTGCTGATCAGCTGTGTCTCAGACATCTTACAAACACTGTTGATCCCCATAATCACCTTGCTTGGTGGCATTTTCCCTCACAGGTTTCAGATGAAGAAACTGAGGTCACAGCGATGAAGTGACTTGCTCATGGGACCCAGGTGAGTCAGTCCCCAAACCTCTAATCTACTCTGTGACAAACCACAGTTCTTTCAGGAAACAGGTCTTCTTAAGCTACGTTCAGTGACAGGCCATTTTGTATTCCATCATATATGATAAAGCACATCATCATGTTTCATCCTCAATAATAAAATAAGTCAAATAATTATGAGTGGGACTCACCGACTTGTGTTTGTATAAAGAGGCGTAGAGCGCCGAGGCTCCCTGAGAGACATGATGTCTCCAAAGGGGTTGTCAATGTCATCCGCGTTTGTAGACTGCACATGACCACTGTGGGGGTGGAAAGAGCCGAGTATTTCTTTATAAGAAACATAGAAGTGGTTGAATGGTGCTCTAATGTCCAAAGAAAGGTGCATTTGCCAAAAGAGAGCCAAAGCTCAAAACACAAAACGTTAAAGCATTGATGATGGAACAATTTTCTATAAAAACGTAACAATGATTTGCTCTTCTTCAGAGCAAGAGATGCCCCGCTCCTTGATCTTAAATTCGAGCCCAAGTGAGAGTAACGGCTGTTTTATGTTTCTGAACAAAGAAGCAGGCTGTTTCTGCAGCCCCGGGACAACTCCTTCACTGGGTGTGGTGGAGGCCTGGGCAAGGCCGAGGCTGGTACCTGCCAGAGGTGACAAGCAAGGCTCCTGCGGGGTGGAGACCTGCACAGGTGCCCGCAAAGCTTGGGCAACTGGCGGCCTGCCTCCCAGAGCCTGAGAGAAGGTGGAGAGGCTGAGACAATGGCAATCAGTGTCCCGAGGACTTCAGGGGCCACTACTAGGAACATTAGTCAACTCTGTTGTAGAGCAGAACAGGCAACAGTAATGGGGGAGGGAGGACAAGGACTAAAGGTCCAGACCCCCCTCCGTGTTTTGGGATCACTTTGTTCCAAGGTTATTCTTCCATCTAAAAAAGAGAAGACCCCAAACGGCAGACAATGCAGCTCTTTGTCATCCATAGAAAGCCAGATTTAAATGTAGAAAAATAAGAGGGGGCGTTTCCTGCACTTCAGTGTTAATGAGCGCACCATACCATCCGCACCAGTTATTACAGTCTTCCTGATTGACAACGTCCAGACAGTAGCAGCGTTCAAGATATTTTATTTCGTAAAATAACCCATTTGAAAACTCCCCTCCTCTTTTCTTTTTTTTTAAATCAAAATCAAACTTTTGATGGAACTTCTGACATTAAAGAAGCACTATGTCAGGAAAATATTAGAAATGTGTTGTAGAAGTGATATAACTTGTCTTAAAAAGTGAATTGCAAACATAAGTGAGCTGAGAGCAAGTACAACTTGGGTGTAGATCTGGCATTTTTTTAAAACATCGAGAAACATTACTTACGCATAGAAAGGAATGTATTTACTTCTGGAACTTGGACTCACACTGAGAAAAAGAGAAACGATAGGCAATTGGATTATTAGTATTAAGTTAATAAACAGTAACTCATTACAGTATTTCTCTAATTAAAGTAAAAAGTCTTCAGAGCTATCTCACAGGAATTGGACTCTCAAAGTTTGCAATTTTAAACAGAAATTATCTAAAGATACAGTTCTGCCTTTTCCATAATGTCATTTAAATGGAACCATACACTATGTAACATCTGGGGTCTGGCAGCTTCCACTGAGTAACGCGTATCTGAGACCCATCCTACTGCTGTGAGCTGCATCTGTCCTTTCTCATTGCTGAACAATATTCCGTGGCATGAGTGGACTCTGGTGTGCTTTTCCATTCACCTGTGGAAGGGCATTTTGTTGTTGCTAGGGTTCGGAGATTGTAAATAATTCTGTTAGGAACGTCACACAGAGGTTTTTGTGTGGCAACGTTCACATAGAGGAATGATCCGGGGTGAACAGAACCCTCAGGAATTCTGAGGGTGGCAGTACTGACTACGGTATGTAGCTTTTCATTTGCAGCTGGTTTATCACTAAAAAACCCCAAATCCATTAGATTTATATAAACTGGAATAAAAAGTTTATCATCTAGGTGAGCTATTTGCTATTTTACCACTATATATAACTTAAAAATGCTAATAAAGTTTTTAAAATTAACATTCATGTATTAAGAATTAGTACTAGAAATTTCCATCTTTTATAAAAGATATTTAAATGGGATTATCAACAACTTCAGCATGCTGTCTATAGTAGGATCTTATGCTTTTTGACTATTTCAATCTTTTATTTAAATTATTACCATTCAGTGTACACTGGAGTGTAAATCAGGCTGTTTTACACATTTGGCAAAACCACAATTTCACTAACTTTATCAAAAAATCTTATACATTATTTTTAGATACAGCTCAATAAAATGTTTTTTGACATGACTCAATATTCTCAGTATTGTCATGATTTGCATTTCCGGATCCAGTAGTCAAACTTAATTTTGGCTTTATATATTTCACTTAATTATTATTTTTACTTCTAATAATTAAAAATCCCCTTCACAGGGTGCTTTATAATGGTTTCATTGAATTGGTGTCATTGTCAAAGTGGCAAATTTTATAACTAAAATTTAGCAAAAACTCATTAATTTTGCTGACTGTGGACAAACATCTCCTGCATTTTGCTTTGGAATTGTGATTAGGTAAATATGAAATCAAATGTACAGTATGAACCAAACCAGAAAATGAGATGAAAGTCCAGGAAGCAAAAGATTGAATAATTTTTTTCCTGGACAGCATTTATTATTCTTGTGTGGTGTTTGTTTGTCTCACACTATTGTTCATAATTGGCCACGGAATTTGTTGAACACAACGTATTTCTATTTTAAAATTCCATGTGATTCACTTTTATATTTTCTATTTTATTTGATTTTTGCAAAATGCTGGTCTCACCACTGATAGGTTGCAGCCAAAAAGGCTACAAACTCCTCATTAAGCTATTTAGTAAAGTCTCCTCATTCAGCTGGGCTGGCATAGCTGCTTATTCGTGTTAAGAACATGGGTCCCTAGCTCTTATCATAAGTAAAAGTGAATATCAAGTAGGCTAAAAAGGTAAATGTGAAAACCAGAACTTTAAATATTTTAGAAAAAAATGTAAGAAAATACGGAGAATATCTTTATTATTTCAAGGTAGGAAAAAGTTTATTAAAACTCTAAAAAAAAAAAAACCCACAAGATTTGAAGGAAAATACTGATGAATTCAATTACACTAAAATTCAAAACTTCAGTTCTTAAAATAGAGACTTCATTGACTAGAAGGAGATACTTTGATGTGTAGTACCAGTAAAGGGTTTTTATCCAGAATAGTAAACATAAAAATTTCTACAATCAATAAGTAAAAGACAACCCAATAGCAAAAGGGACAAAATGTATGAGCAGGAAATTGACAGGTGCAAATCCAAGTAAGTCATAAACTTATCAAAAATTATTATTATCAATCAAGTAGGTATAAACTAAAATTACAATGAAGTATAATTTTATACTCATAAGACTAGAGTTTTTTTTAAATCTGAAAATTCCCAACACTGGACACAATGTGCAGTAACAGGAACTCAAGCACTGCTGGTGGAAGAGCCCACTGGTAACCTCATTTGGAGAAGAACACGGCAATATCAAAAAAGTAGAGAAGTACTCTTGACCTCTTGACCCAGCGATTCTAGGCATAGTATGTGTATATAAAACCTAGAACTATTTTTATATTTGTGAATGTGGGCATTGTACCCATTGCCAAAAAAAATCAGAAAAAATTAAATTATGAGAGTGGATGAATACATTTTTGTATATCTATTCAATGGAATATTACACAGCCGAGAACATGAATACCTAGAGACACATATATCAAGAAGTGTAACTCTTACAAACACAATACTAAGAAAAAGGTTAAGCTGCATAAATATATGTATAATACCACTTACACTGAATTTTTAAACAAGGAATGCAATACCACATATGTTTAAAGGCTAAAAAAAAAATTCGTGAAAATCTGATACATCCAATGCAGAATACCCGTGGTGATCCCTGAGGAAGCGGGATGTGCTTAGGGACAAGTATCAAGTGGGCTTTCATCATCTTAGTAACATTTTATTTCTAAAGCTGAGGAGCAGATGCATAGACTAGATCATATTCTTATTTACACATTTTGTGTATATAAAACAATCAAAAATAAATTTGAAAAATGCAAACAGAGGTGATAACCTGGGTTGTGGGCTGTAGTAAGAACAAAAGTAAAGAGATAAAATAGTGACATTTTCAAAGAAATACCAAGTTTTTTTAGACTAAATGCACAGAATTACATAAGGGGAAGTATTAGTAATAAAGCCATAGTTTCTAACATTAATGTAACACAAAATAACTATACAATATAAAAATTGATAGAAAATAGTATTTTATATGGACTTCTGCAACATTGTTATAGTTTATATAAAATTGTTTATAAAGCATTCCTTATTTAAAAATGGTTGTGGTACATTTAACACCCTAAATTTTAAGGAAGGTAACGAGGAAATGAAAGAAAGCGGGTGACACCAAGCAACTGTCCTGGGAGTCGGGTCATAGTCCCGGTTCCAGTCTCTGGGGATGTGCCTCTCACCCGTTCCTCTAACCCATGAGCGAGAGTGTCAGATTCTTAATGATAAATACATGAGAGCAAAAAATCTAGTGATGAAAACCTTAGGAGATAAAACTTACAAATTAACTGGTTTGACTGGTGCCAGGAAAGTTCTTGTTTGAAATCTGTCCCAGAGTCCACCAACCATCTAAAAGCATCATCAAAGTGAATGACAGATATTTAATGAACACATTATTATAATTTCTAGTATAAAACTCCAGTGCCCTTTACGGTTCTCTCCACATCTTAGCCAAGCCCCTGGCTTTCTAGAAAAAGCACAGTCCAAACTTCCTGTGCCCCTCCCGGGTTTTCTCTGGAGTCACTCCTTGTCCCCGACTCCCAATTTCAATTTGTTTCCTCATAGCTGGAATCTGCCTTGGTGTTCCCCTCCCTTGGATCGAAGCACTTGGGAAAGGTCTGATTTTAACTGTCATCCTACATGCTGTTCCCATGTCGACCTCTGTGACCCCAGGCCAGTCTTAAATGTGTTCCAGCCCATATACTATATGCTAATATAATTTAACACCAAGGAATATGTAATAAAATGACCAATTTTCCAAGACATAGGAATATTTTTAAACAGTTTAGAGATCCTTTACAAATAGTTAGATGAAACCATACACATTTGTTTTTATTTTAATTGATTTTAACTTCCACGTAAAAATCTCAGGTTTGAGCATTTATATTAAAGTTATGTTTTTCCTCTCTTATTATCATTTTTCTCTGTAAAAGCTGAAGAAATTTTGCAAGGTCTTTACCTGGGGTCAGTGGACATCTTGGGGTCTATATTAAGACCTGTATTTAATTTAATTGATTTCCTCTTTAGCCCAACACATTTTATGTATTCAAAAACTTCATTAGGAGAAGCAGTCCAAGGGCTTAACCAGGCTTCTATTCAGTGAGATACAGCACAAAAGCATGGGTGTGTTATATGAATACAAGGCATTTTGCAAGCGCAGAGCAGAGACGTTGAATCTAGTGTCAGGAGGTCAACAGAGAGGGCTACGATGAGACCGGAAGCATGCGTGGGATTTCGCCTGGCACAAATGCACAAAGAGAGAGTGATGAAGGCCTTGGAACATGGAACACTCTTGCAAACCTTCCTGGGAAGGAGCATGGCAGGCAAGAGCAACACTCTTGCAAACCTTCCTGGGAAGGAGCATGGCAGGCCAGAGAAGTTCAGCAGAGACAGGACAGCACAGTGTGGGGTGATGTTTCGGTGACAGAACGGAAAGCAGAGGGAAGAGAACGGGGAGGGGATGAGGCTAAAGAGAGGGCTGTGGGAAAATAACAGAGAATTGGGTATATGTAATCTCAAGGAATATCAGTTTGATTTTATAAAAAAGGATGGGTTTAATGAGTGAAGTACCAGAAACAGACTTACACTTTGGGAAAAGTATTCTGGCTGTGGTACAGATACAACAACTCATGTGATGAGTTCTTCTCAGTATTTAGGAATGAAAAGAGTGGACATCGCTACTGATCAGTTGGTAAGCTTGGTTTCATCACACAGTAAGAGATACATCAGATAGCAATCTGTGACTCAAGGATCTTTTCATTTTGTTGTGGAAAGTACAGATCTAAGTTCTAGATCCTATTTCAAGGACTATCCTCAGCATTGGTGATCTAGTGAAATTGTTTTTCCCTGTCTTTTTAATTATTTACTCACTCTTGTGCAGTTTCAAAAATGTACACAGTTATTGCAAATGGCTTTCGAGAAACAGGTAGTCTTTAAATAGTAAATAAATATTTTAGTATTGATAATGTCAAACTATTTGCAGTCATCAATGACTTGTATGATTATGGAACTTTCAAGTTCGTAAAGATATATATTTACTTAGTTATTTATGTAATCCTTAACAATAAAATAAACGTTATTTTGACTTAAAGCTGTGGAGTTTGTTTCATAACAGCAGGAAATACATTATTGCTTGGGGCTGTTTGCTAACCTGGGTTATTGCTGGCACTCTTTCATATCTTTTCAATGTAAAACACTGAGAGATGAGATCTGCAGCTTTTTCCAAGGTTGTTTCTTCTGGATCAAGCTTTGGTGGTAGCATCTTATCCCAAGGGACACCTTCATAAGCTCTATGGAATTATTACAGTTACAATAACTGGTATAGTTCATAACAATATCCATTGTGAAAGGCAGAATTTTAAGATGTCCCAGATTATCTGTTTCTGAAGAGTCAGCAGCATTCCTACTATTCCACACTAATGCAGCCAAATTACGCAAATCTTGAGCATGGTACAAGGGCTCTGGCTATGCTGTTAAATGCAATCATTATTGTCTATATAAAGATGTGGAGTTAAAGGTACCATTTCATATTTAGAATTTTGAAAGTTGAAGCATACATTATAGGCCCAGCAAAATCAATTCTAATTCGATCCTGAATGAAAAACAAACATCTCTCACTCCAAAGACTGTATTCTGAAAAGATAGATGGATCCCTGGACTCTGCTCCTGCTATGTCCAAAGTTGCTGCTAAAGCTGAACTTTCCATCCTGTGGGAAAGGCAAATCCTCCCCAAAAACCCCACTGTTAGTCAAAGTCAGTTTGCAAAGAATCATCAGTGATCCTCATTCCGTCAACAAATATTTATTCAGAGATGACTGTATTTCCAGCCCTGTGCTAAGTGCTTACAATAAGAGTGAATAAGGACAAAAACAAAAATTGTATTGACCACATAATGTTACGAAGATTAAAGGATATACTGTTGGAAAAGCTAAATATTGGAAAAGCTGAATAGCTCAGTGACGGGTCCATAGTGTTTTCACAGTGTGTGAATGCACTTTGAATTCATTCATTTTCAAATCACTATGTCATAAAAACGCTAAACCTAATAAAATATTTTTAATTGTAGCAGACTTAACTATTGTATTTTCTGACATAATATCTGACTAGCATTGTACTTAAAAAGTTAATCTGTAAATTGAATCAAATCTCGAAAGATAACTCACTGTTTGAGCCTCTGATAGATTTCATTAATATTTTATGGAATTTTCCATGGGGGGTTTAAAAGTTCTTCTCTAAGAAAATTTCTGTATTTTTTAAGAGAAGCTACTAAATACTATGTATCATACTTTGTTTTATAAAAAACCTTTTATATTCTGAGTAAAGTTCCATGAATTTCATCATGATACTTAACTATTACTTTACTAAATAAACTATTTCTGAAATGACTACTGGAAGGTTTTAAATAAAAACCAAGATAAGAATATAGTAGGAAACAAACCCAAAAGCCAGAGAGAAATTTAGGGGCTGTTTAGTTATAATCCTTCATTTTTAAGACAAAAAACACGAGACCAGAAAGATTGGAGGATGCCGAAGTCTCTTATTCAGCAAGTGGAATGTCTGGATCTGTCTCTTTTCTCATATTGTCTAAGACTCTGAGATGCAACTTCATATCGTATTTTTTTGTATTTTCATCAACCTTTGGGATAGTAGGCACTCATAAGTGTATTTTGTGAAACTGTATTTGGTAATGGGTATACCATCAATTTGATTGAAACAAATGCCGTTGCCACGGGAAGCCTGTTGGCAGCGTCCGGAGCACGAGAGGAAGGGGAGTGAGCGACATGCAGTGAGTGCTGTGTGGGCAACACATGTTGCTATTTCTTTACGCTGTCTCTGCTTCTCTCTTCCTCTCCATCCTTTTCTCCATATCATGCCATGTGTTTTGGCTTCCACTCAGTCTCTGTGCTGAATACTAAATCCACTGGTCAACCCAAGCACCCATGCTCAGGCCTCATCTTACTTGACCTGTTGGCATGATGCGAAGCAGTTCATCACTCCCTTTGCCCTGAAACGCTTTCTTAATTTTCCTTCCAGGCACTAGACTCTCTTCCTTTTCCTCCTACGTTAGTGGTTGCTCCTTCTCAGTCTCTCTTTGTTCTTTTTGAATGTACGGATGTCAGGACCTGGTGCTTTCTGCACTCTCTGACTGCACTCCTTCCTCAGTGTCCCCATTCAGTGTGGGTCGTGGCTTTACATACATTTCCAGAGTCCACAACACACAGATCAATTTCTGTAGCCCAGACCTCTGTCCCAACCTCCAAATCCATATATCCATCCCATTGCCTGTTTGACATATTCATATGCACTTGAATGTCTAATGAACAGCTTTGTCTTCCACATGCCCACAAGTGACTTCTCCCCCTGCCTTCATCTTGTTAAGTAATGGCAGCTTCAGTCCATCTAGCTGCACAGGACAAAGCCTTAGAATCATTTCTGACACCTCTTTCTTTCAGGTTCATTACCTCCAACCAGGAAATTGTGTTGGCTCTACATTCGACATGTATCCAGAAGTCAACCATTGCTTACAACTTCCTCTCTCACAGCCTTCCTCCAGGCTCCCATCAATCTCCGTCCTAGACGACAGCAACAGCCTCTAACAGGTCTTCCTGCTTCTCCCGACACACCATCTCTCTGCACACAGCAGCCAACCATGGTAACGTCCATACACGAGTCTCATCTTGCTACTTCTCTGCTAAAGCCTCGTGTCACTTGGAGTGACAGTCCTGGTCGCTACAATTGCTTAAAGTGCCCTGCACTGTTAGAGCACTTCTCTAACTTCTTCTGCTGCCCCTCCCTCCTCTCACTCTGCCCCAGGCACCCTGCCCCCTGTTCTTCCTCAACACTCTGAGCACACTTTCTGACACGGGGCCTTCGCTCTGTGTTCCTTCTGCCCGGAATACAGTCACTCTCAGTATCTGCATGGCTACTCCCTCCCCTCCTTCCCGTGTCTGCTCACGTCTCCTCACTCCAGGAGGGCTCCCACCCTCCCATTTATCACCGAAGTTCCTGATCGTCTGTTCTACCTTGTCTTTTTCTTTTTTTCACAGACTTCTCAATCACCTTCTAAGATATGGTCTCTGTATACATTCTTATTATATTTCTTGCTTGTCGTCTGTTTCCCTTTACAATGAGAGATCCTGAGAGCAGAGATCTTTGTCACCCTTATTCACTGATGGATCTCACAGCCTAGGACATAAGACTCATAACAGGCATTCAACACATTTGCTAACTGAGTCAACGAACTCTCTTCTCTTAAGCTTTCTCTGCCATTGCTTTCTAGAGCACTGTGCTCTTATGTCCTGCCACTCTCTGACTGTTTCTTTTGTGTTTTGGTTTTATTCTATGAAGCATAGGTGTTCTTTAATACTCTTCCTTGACATGTTTATTTTGGCAATCAAACATGACTAAGTAAACGTGTTTGATGTCCTCTGAATTACTCATAGGACCCAGGATATATTTTAAAGTCAAGATTCTACTGGGAAAATGCTTACTTTTGTGTAGAGGACTTGTAAAATGACTTCTTTGCATTATACGTCTTGTTTGGCTGAACAAGCGGTTTGCCATCATCCTAGAAGGCATGAACAATAAGTTAGAAGAGACCAAGTGTAAATGGGAAGGGCTATTGTTTTCTATTCGCCATGTTTTCTTTTTGCTCTTTATTTTTCTGCTTTCAAACACCTGTTGGTTTTACCAGATTTAATGCTTCCCTACTTTTCTTTTGTTTTAGAAGTTTACATTCTGTTTATATTGTCATAATCATTACCCTAAAATTTATAAAACGTATGTTAAAGTTAATGGAGAGTAATATTTTTATGAGAAAGCTCTTAAATTTTAAACATTAACAAATAATTAGTTTTATCGTAATATAATTAAAACATTTTGTTTGTCTTACCTTCTAATGACACAAGGAGATTAGTTCTGAAATGCTTCCCTCTCCCTATCTTCCATTTTATTTATCAAAATTAGTTGTTATTATTATAATCATCATTACTATCTTTAATGGTAACAATTCATTTAAATTTTCCATGATATTTTACCAATCTTTTCCTACTTTTGCTTCTTTTATTGTGTTTGCTTTCTGCCCCCTGAGTTCTTGGTTTCATTTTCTTTTTGGGAAATTTCAATTTTCAGTAATTCTTTCAAGAGTGTGAATTTTTCTAGTTCTAGTTTTTAACTCACCCTCACTTTTGAATACAGTTCTAACTGGGTTTGGAATGCCAGTTCAATAGTTATCATTCTTCAGTAACAAATATATCTCATTGACATCTAGACTGTATTGTTGCTTTTAAAAGCATGAGTTTAATTGTTTGCAAGTATTGAGGTCCCCTCCCCACCCCCTGGGTTGTAGTTAAGATATTAACTTTGTCTTGGTTTTTCTATAGTTTCAATATAATTTAAGGAGAGGATACATTTTTGTTCATCTGGTTTGGTACTTCTTATGCTTCTCCAATCTGAGAATTCATGCCTTTCATCAAATGGACAGTTCTCCACAATTATCTCTTAATTGTCAATGAATTCTGTTTATTCTTTTTTTTTGGAATTCCTGTCAGATAAATACTGAATTTTCTCATTCCATCCTCCATGTCTCATAATTTATGCATTGCTTCATGTCTAACATTCATATATATCTTCCATTCTACCATTCCCGACTTTACTATTTTTAACATTTTTATTGATACTTAATAGATGTACATATTTTGGAGGTACAGGTGATAATTTAGTAAGTTCATATAATGTGTAAAGATCAAATCAGGGTAAATGGATATCCATCACCTTAAATACTTATCTTTTTCGTTATGGTAGGAACATTTGAATTATTCTTTTCTAGCTATTTTGAAATATACAATAGATAACAATTAACTATAGCCACTTTACTGATCTGTTGAATATTAAGTCTTCTTTCTTCTACCTAACTGTATACTTGCACCCATTAATTAACCTCTTCACACCCCCCACCCCCACCCCAACCTTCTTGGCCTCTGGTAACTGCCAGTCTATTCTCTACCTTCATGAGATCCACTTTTTTAGCTCCCACATACGAGTGAGAGCACACAACATTTGTTTTTCGGTGCTTGGCTTATTTCACTAAACGTAATGATCTCCAGTTCCATCCGTGTTTCTGCAAATGACAGAATTTCATTTTCTTACAGCTCAATAATATTCCGTTGTGTATACATATCACATTTTCTTTAGCCATTCATCCATTGATGGGCGCTTAGGTTGATTCTGTACCTTGGCTATTGTGAATACTGCTGCAATAAACATGGGAGGGCACGTATCTCTTCAATATATTGGTTTCCTTTCTTTTAAATATATACCCAGTAGTGGAATTGCTGGAACATCTGGTAGTTATATTTGCAGCTTTTTGAAGAACCTCCACACTGTTTTCCATAGTGCCTAAAATAATTTGCATTTCCACCAACAGTGTTCCCCTTTCTCTACATGCCCTCCAGCATTCGTTACTCCCCATCTTTTTAATAAAAACCATTTTAACTGGGGTGAAAGATATTTCATTGTGGTTTTGATTTGCATTTCTTTGATGATTAGTGATGTTGAGCATTTTTTCACATAACTGTTGACCTTTTGTGTGTCTCCTTTTGAAAAATGTCTTTTCAGATCTTTTGCCCATTTTGTAATCAGATTATTTGGTTTTTTGCTGTTTAGTTGTTTAAGCTCCTTGCATATTCTGGTTAACAACCGCTTGTCAGATGGATAGTTTGCAAATATTTTCTTTCATTCTGTCTCTTTGATTTGTTGATTTCTTTCCCTTTGCTGTACAGGAGCTTTTCAGCTTGACATAACCCTATTCGCCTACTTTTGCTTTTGAGGTTTTACACAAAAAAATCTTTGCCCAGACAAAAGACATGGAGCATTTTCCCAATGTTTACTTCTAGCAATTTAATAGTGTCATGTCTTAGATTTAAGTCTTTAATAATTTTTTAATTTGATTTTTTTAATATGGCAAGAAATAGGGGGTCTAGTTTCATTCTTCTGCATATGGTCATCTAGTTTTCCCAGCAACATTTATTAAAAAGATTGTCCTTTCCCCATTGTATGTTTTTGGTGTCTTTGTCAAAAATGGGTTGAAACTAAATATGTGGATTTATATTTGGGTTTCCTAATCTGTTCCATTGGTCTATGTATCCATTTTTATCCTAGTACCATGCCGATTATAGTATATTTTGAAGTCAGGTAGTATGATGCCTCTAGCTCTGTTCTTTTTGCTCAGGATTTCTTTGGATATTTGGGATCTTTTATCATTTAATATAAATTTCAGGATTATTTTTTCTACTTCTAAAGAATCAACTTTTCTATTTATTACTTCCTTTTTTACTTGTTTCTAATCTGTATTTAAACTTGTTAATTATCCTTTGTAAAATTTCATCACAGCTACATCTAGTAAAATAATTAAAGTTTTCTTCTTTATTATGTTAGTATGTTGAATAACATTAATTGATTTTTGAATATTAAGTGAATGTTTGCGTTTTTGAGATAAACTTCACTTGATTATGATATATCATCTTTTATAAATTATTGGTTTTTATTTGCTAATACTTTGTAAGGATTTTTGTGTCTCTGTACATGAGGAATATTAGTCTGTAATTTTCTCTCTTTTTTATAATATCTTTATCTGGTCTTGTTTTATCAGGTGAAGTTAGACTCCTGAAATTATTTGAGAAATGTTCCTTCTTTTATTTTCTGAAATGACCTGTATAAAATCAATGTGATGTTTTCCTAGAATGTTTGGTAAAATTCCTAAGTGAAACCATCTAGGTGTGGAGTTTTCCTTGTGGAAAGGTTTTTGATTTAAAAAAATAAATTTCTTTAATATATATAAGCATTTATATATTCTATTTCATTTAGTGTTAATTTGGGGAAGTTGTATTTCTAAAGGATTTTGTTCATTTCATCTAAGATGCCAAATTAATTGGCATACAGAAGTTTGTAATATTCCCTTATTTTTCTTTTAGGATCTGTAGTAATAATCCTTCTTTAATTTCTTATATTGGTAATATGGATTCTCTCTTCTTTTTTTGATCAGACTAACAAGAGGTATATCAGTTTTGTTGATCTTTTTAAAGAAAGAACTTTTGGCTTTTTGAAAATACTTAGTTGACAAGTAAAAATTGTATATATTCAAGGCATACAACATGATTTTATATACATATACATTATGTAATGATTATCACAGTCAAGGTGATTAACACATCCATTCTCATTCACAGTTATTTGTGTGTGTGTGCGTGTGGTGAGGAGACTTACAATCTGCTCTCTTTTCACATTTCGAGTAAATAACACAGTATCATTAACTATAGTCACCATGCTGTACATTATATTCCCAGAATGAATTCATCTTAAAACTGAAAGTTTGTACGCTTTGGACAACGTCACCCCATTTTCTCCAACCTCTCGCTCCTGGTAACTATAATTCTGCTTTTTATTTCTGTAAGTTTGGCTTTTTTAGATTGTACATATAAGTGAAGTCATATAGTATTTCTGTTTCTATGCCTGTTTTATTTCACTTAGCATAGTGTCCTCCAGGTTCATCCATGTTGTTGCAGATGGCAGGATCTCCACCCTTTCAATGGCTGAATAATAGTCTAATATATGTATGTATGCCACTTTCTAAAAATTCATCTGTCACTGGATACTTATGTAAGAAACAATTTTTGGCTTTTAAAATTTTCTGTCTAATGTACCTATTCTCTTTTTATTGATTTTTACCCTTATCTTTTTAAATCTTATGTCATCCTTATTTTGGTTTAATTTGTTTCTAGTTTCTTAATATTGAAACTTACATCATTAATTTTAGAACCTTTCTTGTTTTCTAATGTAAGCATATATGACTATTTTTTCTTTTTAATAGAGTTTTAGCTGCATTACACAAAATTTGATACGTTGTACTTTTATTATCATTCAGTTGAAATATTTTCTAATTTCTCTTGTGATTTCTTGTTTGATCCATGGATTATTTAGAAGAACATTTAATTTTAAAATATTTTATGTTTTCCTAGATATATTATGATCATTGATTTTTGATTTAACTCTGTTGTGTTTTGAGAACATATATGGAATTCTTTCAATACATTTAAATGTATTAAGATGTGTTTTATGGTCCTGCATATCATCTATAGTAGTGAACATATCATATGCATTTAAAATTAATATGTATTCAACATTTGGTGTCTTCTATAAATATCAATTACCTGAAGGTGATTGATTTATTGTTCAGATTTATGTATTTGCTAATGGCTTTATTAATTGGACAAAGGTGTTAAAACCTTTGATCAGTGGAATTGTCTATTTGGCTCTTTTAATTTTTGTTTTATGTATTTTAAACCTTTGTTACTAGGTGCATATACATTTATGATCATTAGATTTTCTTGGCAAACTGACCCCTTTATAACTAAGACATACCTCTCTTTATGTCTTGTAATACCCTTTGTCTTGAAGTCTACTTAATCTGACCTTAAAATAGCCACTACAGTCTGTTTTATTTACCTTGTATATATTTTCCATTGATTTACTTTCAACGTATTTGTATCTTTATGTTTAAAGTGTGTCTGTTGTAGATATCATATAGTTGTGTCTTGCTTTATTATCTATTATGACAATGTCTGCCTTACATTTGGAATGTTTAATATTAATATATTACCATTAATGTAACTGTGATATATTTAGATTAGGTATAGGAATTTATTATTGGCATTCTGTTTGTGTTTTATGTTTCTATTTGTATGTTCCCCTTTTTCTGCCTTTTTTGGATTATTTAAATTTGCCATTCTTTTCTTTAGAATTCCAATTTAAACCATCAGTTGGTTCTTTATACTTTTTACATTATATTTTAGTGCCTGCAATAGAAACAACAATATGCATCCTTAGCTTTCTGTTGTCCACTTACGTTAATATTGTGCTGTTTCACATAACGTGTGCAGACATTACAGCCCTGAGTCCGTTTCCCACACCCTGTCACCCTCCCCCTACCATTGTCAACACGTGTTAGATATACATTCCTAAAAACTTCAGAGGACAATGTTGTACTTTTTGTTTTAAGCGGTAATATGTACCTTAAAGAAATTAAAAGGAAAAAGTAATTCTTTGTTATGCAGAATTTCTTACAGTTTACATCTGTTGGCAACAATTTCCTTCACATCTCTTACTGTGAACCATTCTGAATCAGTGGGCACACTGGACAATAAAGTATTAGGATTTGAAAATACAGGAGAGCTTGGTATCACAATTTTATAAATTGCTTGTAAATATTGAACAAATCTCCTACCTCATTCATTTTGATTTTTAATTGGTATAATTTAACTGGTGAAATTATAAGTCCTTGTTTAATTAAATCCTGTACAATTGGTGGGAGTCTCTGGATTGCTTCAGGCATTAGTAAATACTGGGACAACTTAGGCAAAGGTTTAGAACGATCTATTGGACTTTTCAAGGCTCTACACTTTCAACCCTTCCTATTTCAGTTGAGGGAGATGCCAAAAAACATTCAGGTATTTCAGAAGGGTCAGGGATGTTACAGACCTGAGTTTTGATCTTACCAATTTCTGCCTGCAAAGAGCATAACAGTTCTGGTTCAGAGGAGTCAGGGAAATTAAGATTATTTCTTCCTCTGAAGAGAATTTCATAAGCTATTTAGCTTGGAAAGTAAGTGTCACCCTGGAAAGTTTGCTGTCACAGTAACATAGTAAAAAGATATGTTTTTCTGAAAATAGCCCCAATGTCACTTGGACAGGTCCCATAGAAGAACTTCTTGAACTTGATTCAAAACCCCCACCACAGGAATGACATTTTTACTTTAAGGGATTTGTTGGTTTATTAAAGTGGGGTTTATGGCAGAGAGGGTGGCCTCGGTATCCACTAGAATTGTGCAGGGTTTCCCATTTATCTTACGTTTTGTTTCCCCGTGTTTATTTAAAGGTATTAAGGGATACAATCTACCAGAATCCCGGGGAGCCCCATCGATGGGCTCCCTCTAGTGGTGAAACAGTCCCACTGACGACGCCGGCTCACTGGTGCACTGACAGGACTGGGCACTCTGCGCAGGGTCCTGGCTGTTCGTGATGAAGGCGGACACCTTGGGGTAAAGAATTTCTCGTTCTACAACTTGTGATTTAACATGAGCATAAGAGGATCCCTTTGGTCTTGGCCCCTGTAATTGTAATTGGAGAGACATGAGCTTGGTAGTCTTCGGGTTTTTTCTTGCTCCAGGATCCTCTCAAAAGCTAAGGCCACCAATTGAACTGTATCTGTAACTTCCATTCTAGTTTAGGTTTTTAAGTTAGGCCACGAAGTTCAGGAGAAAGTACATTTACAAATAGAGCCGTTAATGCCATTTCAATCTCTGCAGGAAATACCCCCTGTATTTCTAGCTCAGAATGTTTTACAAATACTGCTTCTAAATAAACTCTGTAATCTCTGTAATCTAAAACTGGTTCTTTTTTTTCCTGCAAGATTGTATTTTTTTGTGGAAAAACCTTAAAGATTGAATTTAAAAAGTTTTCAGCAATTTTTCTAGCTCCTTTTGGCCCTCCTTGTGAAGAGGTTTTGGAGGGTCTTGAAATATCTTAGGTTCTCTCCCTTCTGCTGCTAACATCCACTTTCCAAACTCACCAGGTCCAAATGTAATACAAACACATTGGTAAAAGTCAGCGAGTTCCGGAATGTAAACTTCTATGAAGATTCTAAATTCCTTGGTACATTTTTGAGGATGTTTTCTTGCATTAGGGAAGTCTTTCAAGATGACTCTAAGTTAAATTTTAGACCATGGAGTAAAAGTGGTTATGACAGGCAGGCCTAGCTGATCACTTTGTAAATCATTTGTTTAACCCCCCGCCCCTTTTCATTATCATCAGGGTTAAAAGGTAATTGAGCAGAAAGGTTCATAGACTCAAAATATTTGGGTAAAGACTGACAGTGAGGAGGAGAAGTCAGGGGTTAATTCAGTAAAGGTACAGTCCTTTTTGGTAATGACCTGAGTTTGTTGATTAAGATTTTCCTTTGCCTTTTATGAGAAATCTTTTAGGGAGACGATTTTTGATTCATTCAATTTTTCAGATGCTTTCGCATACCAACTTAAAAAAATGCATCCCTTTGCTTTTGCAGGGTCTTTGATCCCTTTTTTACTAACGTGCACCACAAGTAAACAATTTTATCTAAATTAAAACTTCTCTATGTAGCTATCTTAATTCTAAATTGTCTTGCTTAAGGTTAACCCATTTTCTGAAAATGCACAAGTTCTTCTGGGTCCCTAATTCTTATAAAATTAGCATGATTCTCAGAAGGTAAAGTTCCAGACTCCTTGAATTGAGACAAACCCATATCAAAAGGTCAAACCAAACCAAAACCAAATGAACAAAAAGCAAAAAACAAAACTTACCTAAGGCCTCTAACTGGATCCAATCCAGTTAATTATTGGATGCACTCTGATCCTGGACCCAGTCCAGTCTGTGAATTGCTCAAATAATCTCAAAGAACTCAAAACAGTGATTCCCCATTCTTTCTTTCCCCTTCTCTCACTCTCTCTCTCTCTCCCCTCTCCCCTTTCCATCCTCTTCTCCAGAGCAGCACTATGCAGGCCACTTCTAGTCCGCCATCTTGGCCCCCTCCTTTTCCCATTATTTCCAATTTTTCCAGTTTTCTGGAAAAGTAACATGAGTGCCTATTAATCTATATCTCCTCTACTTTATTAATTACCTTTTAATATTTTTTATTTCTCTTTCTGTGCTTTCTTTTGGTTTACTTTGCTGCTCATTTTCTAGCAGTTTGAGAACAAATTTTTATTCGCCTGACAAGGATGCTACTGGCATCTAGTGGATAGAGATCATGGATATTGATAATCATCCTACATGACTTAGGATCGTCCCCCTCAGCAAAGAAGTATGAAACCCAAAATGTTGACTATATCAAGGTTGAGAAACCATGGTTTAACACATTCTGTTCCACTATTTAGTTTTTGTTCTTCAATGAATCCAACCATATGTATATTATTTCTTCTTATAGGGCGCAGGCTTTCAGGTATTTAGTCCAAAGCAGTGGGTGATTTTCATGGATCAACTCCAACTATTGAGTTTAAACCCTATGACCAATAAAATTCAAATCAAATTCTTGGTTGCCTCTGCCAGAACAGCAAATTCCTGCAAGGCTAAAGTGGTCCTAAGTGCTGGGCTTAAATTTTAAGAGTTTTTATCCTCTCCTTGGCCCAGTAATTTCTCTGTACCTTATTAGCTCCTTGATAGTTAAAGAAAAATAAATATTAATCCAATTGTTTTGCCAAAGTATTGGCTCATATTATTGGCTTTCGATACTGGAAGTAAAATATCCAGATTTATTTTTTTTTTACAAAAAGCCTAAATTTATTTTATATTTAAACAAGTACACTAATAAGCACTTGCATGACAGCACCTACTTCAAAATTCTAGTTCTAAAATAGACAAAGCATGGAGCTTTGCCATGAATTTGTAGCTTAGTTGAAAAAAAGTAACAATGCCTTATCAATGTCTTATAGTGTTCACTTTGATTTACTATTGCAGGAGTTACCTACAGAAGCAATGGACCCTTCAAGATGGGAGGGGGAGGAGGGCATGGGTATATACATACATAATGAGTGCTATCTAGGGGATGGACACGCTTGAAACTCTGACTCAAGGAGGGGAGGAAGGGTACTATATGTAACCTAAACATTTGTACCCCCATAATATGCTGAAATAAAAAAAAGAGTTTGAAGATGTAAGTTAAATTAATAAATACATATTTTCATTATCCTTGCCATCACATTCTACATTTTGTCTGAATTTAGGATAGCCCAAAACAGGCCAAATTACCCCCTCTAATTCCATGACTTCCTTATATAAGAAAAATGCATAGGACATGGAAAACCATGAAGCCCTACCATGGCTGTATGGCATCTTGACTAAAGAAGGCATTGATAATGTGTAATTTAAAAAACCTTTTTGTTCCATGTTCCATGTTTCATGACCATGTGATATAGTGCAACTGTTGATATGTGGGAGGTATGCCCCATCCCCCTTTGTGGCAAAATTAGAAAGGGGTATTGTGAAAGGAGAGGTGAGAGGTGGGAAAAGGAGACGTCAACACGACACTATTACTACAGGTAAATTCTCAGGGAGATCAATTTTGGAAGGAATACACTAAGGAATTACAGAATTGGAAATTGATTCTTTAAAATGTATTCATATCTTTATTGCTAATGAATATGGGGTTTATTTTTGGGGTGATGAAAATATTCTAAAATTAGATTGTGATGATGGTTGCACGATTCTATGAATATCCTAAAAAACATTGAATCACACACTTTAAATGGGGGAATTTTATGGTACGTGGAATGTATGTCAATAAAGCTGTTTTAAAAAACCTTGGCATGTCTATGGATCTCTTAACAGTCTTTAAGTATCCCAATTTAAATGTCAAGGGTTTATAGACTATACAACCCACCCAGGAAAATGATTAAGTAAGAACATGATCCTTAAATTCAGAAAATATCTAGGTTTAAATTTTGGTTTTGTATTTACTCTCTGTCTGACCAAAAGTCAGTTACTTAATAGCATTGCACTTCGGGTTTCTCAGATAATATGGGAATGACAAGACACTCTTGCTTGGAAGCAGAGGCTGAGATAGGTGTGTTGTTCAAGCAATAGAGTGTGGCGCACCCTCAGGTGCAGCACAGGGAGGAGAGTGGCTAGGGCGAGAGGAAGAAGCTAGTAAGAACGCTGTCTCGGCTGGACAGCAGCTTTGGTCTGCTCCCTCAAGGAAGTCAGTCGGCCAGTCACTTGCCGAAATCTGAGGGGGCAGTGAGAAGGGTGCAGTCTTCCAGGCTGCTGGCTGTTACCCTTTTAGCGACCACCACTCACTGTTCCTGGGGGTGGGTACACTTGCTAGGAAAGGCAGTCTGGGTTGGGCACCAGAAGCATCCACTTCTCACTCCTCCGTCATAGTACTGTTGTAGGAATGACACAGGATAATGCATAACATACATTGACCGCAAAGGTCTGCACAGTGCCTGGCACATAGCTATTCCGCTAGGGCATGACATATCGAATGCACAGACAATGAAACGAACTAATGATAACTACTGTGTAAAATCACCCAGTAAGAAAATCTTACTGTACACGTTGCTTCCTCATCAAATGTATATGCATGATTTATTGAGCATGCTTCATGGCGAGATTTTAAAGGAGTAACTTTCAGTGGGCTTGTCCAACCTGAAAAAAAATCCATGTATTTTAGGTTAAAATTTTTTTCTTTTACCAGAAATATTTCCTGTTAGAAAGGTAAATTGTGTGGTGTTAATTGATCCTTTAATGGATTATCTAATAACTTTTCTCAACAGTGAGAATATAATATCTCTGGAATTTACATGTTAGCATAATTAAAATAGTGCCAAATGAATTACTTTTTATTTATTACTTATTATTGGAGGAGAATTAATTGGTACTATTAATCTATGTGCACATCGACCTGTGGGGGATGGTGGTGACACAAAGTGAGTCTGGTTATTATGTAGATAATTCATCTAATGATAGATTAGAAGTCCTAAAAAACTAGCAAATATAAAAGCAGCCTTCAAAAATATTTCAGTCCACCGTAATGGAAGCTGATGTGTATACAAAGATGAAAAACAGGGTTCCTGGTTTTAGGGTGCCCATGAGCAAATGGCAAATAGAGACATGAAAGTAGATAGTTTCAAAGTAATGTGGCAACTTCAATAATAGTTGAGCTCAGAGGGCTGTGGGGATGCGTAGGAAGGATATCTAGTCCAACCAGATTGTTGGAACCTAGGGATGTCTTCCTGAAGATGACATCTGATCTAATCTTGACAATTGAGTAGAACTTGGATAAAAAGGGGAAGTGGGGAAAGGGTAGTCATTCCAGGCATGGAGACAGTATGTGCAATGGTAGGCCTGACCTGTGAGAGCATGAAAATGTGTACACAAAATTGCAAAACGTTATGTACAGCTAGATCATAAAATAGTAGACAGGAAATGGTGAAAGATGAACAAGAGAAGTAGGCCAGGATCTGGTCACAAAAGTCTTGGACTTAACCTGTAGTTGGATTGCCCTTGGGGAGTTTTAATAAGAGATATTGATTACTCTGGTTTAGATAGGTGACTAGTATAGATGAAGATAATTGTAGTACCTCTGGCAGTTTCCATAGAGATCCTTTCTCCTACCCCATGAGGGCTCCTGACTTGGTCCTCTACTTCATAGCTTTGCCCCATGAATTATTCCAATTTGGCAAAATGTGAATGTAAAAATGACAATGTGAGAACTAGGTGGACAGTACAGAGATGTTGATGCAAGGGAGAGATGACTGTGAAAAATGCTTAGCACAGCACAAGAATTCCACGGTCATCTGTGGACCTCGCTCAGGTGGAGCTCTACAACAGACTCCAATAGACTTTGGGGCTTATTATGTATATACTTTCTTGCTCTCATGCCAGAGTGGCCTGCATGAGTTATTTGACACATCTGAGCTTCATGTTCCTCACCTTTAATGACCGTTTTCAGAGTTATGAAAACTATAACTAATGAATATAAAGGAAGAGGCGAACTGTGGCATATAGCTTAAATACTCAACATGTTTATTACAAGTTTATTAATTACCAATTAGTAATTGTAATATTATTAGTAACTGTAGCATTAATATAGTAATACCATTTTTATCATGATGACAATGATGATAATTCAGTCAATATTTGACAAAGAAAATCAGGATAGAATCTGCAAAAGAGACTGGCAAGGGAGTGATGGGGAACAAGTAGATGCTGGATAGCCTGTGGTTTTAGAAGGGGCAGTCAGAGATTAGAGCGTAAGCAGGCCTCAGTGCACCATTGTTGACTGTAAAGACAGAGGGGACCACATGAGAAGAATGTGGGTAGCCTGTAGGAGGAGAGAGACTCTGCTGGATGACAGTGAGTAAGGAAACAGGCATCTCAGATGCACAAAACTGGATACTGCAACAATCTGAATAAGCTTGTAAGTAAATTTTTTCCCCATACCCTTTAGATAAGAACCAAGATGGTACTTTTCTTTTTTTCTTTTTTGAGATAGGGTCTTGCTCTGCCTCCAAGGATAGAGTATAGTGGTGTCATTGCAGCTCACTGCAACCTCAAATTCTGAAACTCCTGGGCTCAAGCCATCCTCCTGCCTCAGCGTCCTGCATAGCTGGGACTGCAGGTGCACGCCACCATGCCCAGCTAATTTTTTCTATTTTTAGTAGAGCAGAGTCTTTCTTTTGCTCAGGCTGGTCTCAAACTTTTTAGTTCAAGTGATCCTCCCGCCTCAGCCTCCCAAAGTGATAAGATTATAGGGGTGAGCCACCATGCCTGGCCCAAGATGATACCTTGATTTTTGACATTATTAGATCCTAAACAGAGGATCCAGATGAGGTCCCCACAAAATTGTGAATTAATTAATGAGTTTCGTTTTAAGCTGCTCAAGTTTGTGGTAATTTGTTACAGCAGCAAGAGAAAACTAACACAGACACCAAAGAGGAAGGGAATGCCAAATTCCATGATCACTTCAGTTTTAAGAACCATGAGGATAATTCTATGACACAGCCAGGCAAAGGAAGTTCTCTAGAAAGAAGTCTATCATGCCAAGAGCAACAGGTTGGCACTCTGTGGTATCTATCTTACTTGGAGTCATTCCAGCAACTGCTTTAAAAACGAGGAAAGTGGGAGAACATAAATTTAAAGCTAGAGTAGAAGAAAGGAAACAGGCAATGAATCACAGATATCATCTCAGGGTCAACAATTTAGTCGAAGAGTACGATGTCCTCCCACTCAATTTCACTATCTACTGTTACAAAACAAACAGCCCTAAACTCTAGTGGCTTAAACACCAATTTACTATCTCCCAGGATTCTGAAGATAGTTAGGGGTGGTTCTACTTCATGTGGTGTCAGTTTGGATGGCTGGAAAGGTCCCAAATGGCCTCACTCTCGTGGCTGGCAAGTTAGTATTGACTGTTAGCTGTGCACTCAGGTGGGTCTTCTGGCAAGTGCCTCATGTTTTTTTCCATGGGCCTAAGTTGGGTCTTTCACAGGATAGCGACTGAGACCCCAGCAGAAGAAGCCCAAGAGGACCAGACCAATGTGGAAGTACTTGTCAAGCCTCCACCTGTATCATGCTCGCTAAAATCTCCTTGGCCAAAGTCACTCATATGTGTAGGCCCCAAATCAGTCCTTGGTAAGAGTTGTAAACACACACAAGGAAAGGGGGAGTCACTGAGGGCCACTTTTAGGACCAGCCACCATATACCTCTTCTTCATAACTCACAGTCCCACTTCACTTCCATGCCACAAAGCAAATGGCAAATCTTCTGTCAAGGAAAGCACTGTAGTATTTTCTTACTTCTTAGGGATTTAATACATTTAAAACTGTGACCATTCTAATTGTGAGTGGGTTTCATGTGTAACCCATGAAATCGTACAAATTTGAAAGGGTTTGACATAAATCCTATTTTCCGAAGGGCTCTGATATATTTACTATAAAAATACTATAATATTTTGCCTTTAAGAAATGCAAAAACTGTGTAATAGGAGAAAGATTCAAGGGCTAGTCTGTGTATTTTGTGTTCTTATTCATTTATTTTCTATTCTCTACTGATTACAGATAAGTTTTCATAACACCTAAAATACTCTTTGTTAGTGGTCTTCCCTGAATTTTCTTTATTAATACATCTAAAGTAGATCAGTTGTGTTGAATTTTTTAAAAAACAACTTTAGGTTTAGCTGCTTTTCTGTACCACTTTTCTATTCTCTATTTTATTTATATGCACCAAATATCAGAGCTTTGAAATACATGAAGCAAACATTGACAGAATTGAAGAGAAAAATAGACAGTGCTACAACAATTATTGGATACTTCAATATCCCACTTTCAGTAGTGGATAGAATAACCAGACAAAGATCAATAAGAAAATAGAGAACTAGAACACCACAATAACATAATTTGACCTAATAGAACAATCCACCCAACAGCAGAATATACATTTTCCTAAAGTACACATAAAACATTCTCTAGAATTGACGATACACTAAACCACAAATCTTCATAAATTTAAAAAGATTGAAATCATACAAAGTGTATTTTCTAGTCAAAATAAAATAAAACTAAAACTCAATATAGAAGGAAAACTGGAAAATTAACAAATATATGGAAATTAAACATTATACTACTAAACAATCAATGTATCAAAGAAAAAATCACAAAGAAAATTGGAAATTATCTCGAGAAAAATGAAAATGAAAACATAACATAATAAAAAGTATGGAGAATGATACCAGCAAGATGATGAAGTAGGAAGCCCTGAAACTCCTCCCACTATCAAGAAACTGATTCAGCAATAATTCATGGACATATTCAGAAACTAAGTGAAAGGCTCTTTCATCTCAGGAGAATGAAAAACCAGACTCACTGAAACTGATGTGGGGATTCAGGTGGGACATCCTCTTGCAGAGTCCCTTCCCCTGATGCAGTTCCATACAATCAGGAAGAGACCCTCTAACTCTCAGATTCACTTAGAGGAGGAAATGTGTGGGTTAACATGCCCAGCACCCTAACTTTTCCAAGGGGGCTCTCCAGAGGACCAGCTTTTGTCTCACCATTCCTGGAACCCTGATGGTTCTGGCACAATCTAGTGACCCAAGAGAGAACAGAGGTGATATTTTGGGGTGATGATGCCATAAATTATCTCCTCTGCTCAGTACAGAGTGAACAGATAACAAAATCTCATCTGTCAGCTTCCACCTTGGAAGAGAAACAGTTAACCCAGTGCCCCAACTTCTCTGGGATTGCCCAAAGAATGAACATCTGTCTCACCAGTCCTGGAGCTCTGATAGGTCCAACACAGTCTAGCCACCTGGACACATGCTTCTGGGCTTATAGATCTAGATATAGAGTAGCCACCATAAATCTAGATGCCATAGAGTATAAAAAGCTGATTCAGCACCCTAGCTTCTCTGGAGCTTCCGAAAGAACTAGCATCTGTCTTATAAGTTTTGAAACTCTGACAGGTCTAGCACAATCTAGTTGCCTGGGGGAGAATGGAAATGGCATTTTGGGCTAATAGGCACCATGGCCTATTCCTGCTCAGTCTAGAGAAAGTGAACAAAAATTGCAGCTCTCAACTTCCCTCAAGGAGGAAAAGAGTTGGAAGAGGCACCTAGAATCTCTGGCCAAGCTGATAGTTGGAGCCCTTGTCTGTTACAAGGCAAATTCATGATGACCAGAAGAAGTGCCTGCTTTGTCTAACACACAAACACCTACATAGACAGTCAAGAAAAATGAAAAATCAGGCAAAGATGCTCCGAACAAACGAGGAACACAAATCTTCAGAAACTGACCCTAACAAAATGGAGTCCCACGATCTACCTGACAGAAAATTCAAAATAACTGTCATAAAGATACTCAACAAGGTCAAGAGAATCAGAATTGAAGAGAAATATATACAGCAATACAATAATAGTAGGAAATTTCAATACTTCACTTTCAATAACGGGTAGAACATCCAGACAAAAGGTCAATAAGGAAATAGAGGACTTAAATAAAACATAGACCAAATGGGCCTAACAAATACAGAACATTCCACCCAACAGCAGCAGAATACACATTTGTATCAAGGACACACAGATCATTTTTGAGGATAGATCACATGTTAGGCCACAAAACAACTCATAAAACAATTAATATGACAGAAATCATGCCCTGTGTCATTTCTGATCACAATGGAATAAAACTAGAAAACAATAGCAGAAGAAAAATTGAAAACTCATAAGTACGAGGAAATTACACAATACACTATTAAACAAAAGCCTTCTTTGGACCCAAGACGAAATAAAAAAGAAAATCAGAAAATACCTTGAGACAAACAAAAATGAAAACACAAGGTACTAAAACTTATTGTATGCAGCAAAAGCAAAGCCTTAATAATAAACACCTACATTAAAAAAGAAGAAAGATTTCAAGTAAACAACCTAACTTCTCATCTCAAGGAACAAGAGACAGAAAAAATTAATCCCAAATTCAGCAGAAAGAAGAAAACAACAAAGATTAGAGCACATATAAACAAAACTGAAAATGAAAAATCAAAAGAGAAAATCAATAAAACCAAGAGTTGGTTCTTTAAAAAATTCAACAAAATTGATAAACATTTAAATTGACCAAGAAAAAAATAGAGAAGGCCAAATAAAACAAGAAATGAAGGTTTTCTAATTTTACAGAAATAAAAAGGATTATAGAAGTGTACAATGAACAATTTTACACCAACAAATTGAATAATCTAGATGAATAAGACAAATTTCTAGAAGTGCACAACCTACCAAGACTGAGTCATGAAGAAATAGAAACTATGAACAGACCCATAATTAAAAAAGAAGATTGAAGTAGCAATCAAAAACCTTCCACCAAGGAAAAGCCTAGGACTAGATGGCTTCACTGGTGAATTCTACCAAACATTTAAAGAATTTCAAGACCAATTTTCCTCACATGTAAAAAAAAATTGATGAGGATGGAAAATATTCCTGATTATTGATGCAAAAAATCCCAAACAAAATGCCAGCACACAGAATTTAATAGCACATTAAAGGATTATATCCTTTTAACCATGATCAAGTCAGATTTACCCCATGAATGCAAGGAATTGGAATTATGTACTCTTGGTGGGAATATAAAAATGATACAGCCCTATAGAAAACAGTATGGCAGTTCCTAAACATTTAAAAATAAAATGATCATGTGATCAAGCATTTCTACTATTGGGTTATATATGCCTCCAAATTGAACATAAGGTATCAAGGAGAAAGTTGTAAGCCCATGTTCATAGCAGTTTTATTCATTATAACCTAAAGGTGAAGCTTCCCAGGTGTCCATCAGTGGGTGAATTGATAAACAAAATGTGGTATACACACAAAATGGAATATTATTCAGCCTGGAAAAAGAACGAATTTTTAAAATATACTATAACATGGATGAACCTTGAGGGACATTATGCTAAGTAAAACAAGGCAGTCACAAAAGGCAAATACTGTATCCTTTCACTTACATGATGAACCAAAGTAGTCAAATTTATAGATACAGAAAATATAATGGTGGCATCCAGGGGCCATGGAAAAGTGGGAAATAGGAATTGTTGTTTAATGACTAGTATCAGTATTGCGAAATGAAGTGAGTCCTGGAGATGGACACTAGTGATGGTTGCACAATGTGAATGTACTTAATACCAATGAACTATATGCTTAAAAAATGATGAGGACGGCTGTTACAGAGTGAATGTTTGTGTCCCTTCATATAGTGAGCCCTAACCCCCAATGTGATGTTACTTGGAGGTGAGATCTTTGGGAGGTAATAAGGTTTAGATGAGTTCAAGAAGGTAACATCCCCATGACGGGATTAGTGTCCTTTTAAGAAGAAGAGAGACTAGAGTCTCTCTCTCTCTCTCTCTCTCTCTCTCTCTCTCTCTCTCTCTCTCTCTCTCTCTCCACCCCCCCCCTTCGTCTCTGCCATACGAAGACACAGGGAGAAGGCAGCCTTCTATAAATTAGGAAGAAGTCCCTCACCAGGAACCAAATCTGCTGATTCCTTGATCTTTGATTTCCCAGCCTCTAGAACTATCAGAAATAAATGGTTGTTGCTTTAGCTACCCAGTGTTTGGTATTTTGTTATAGTAGCCTGAGCTAAAACAACGGTTAAAAAAAGGAAGACACACAAAGAGTTATAAATATTGATATCAAGAGGCCAAATGGGAGAAAGATCAAGGTGGTGTTAGTAGACAAACTGTATTTTCTCTGTGAGAAGCAAGACTGGATCATCTGCTGTAATAAATGGAAGAATCTGGTAAAAGGTTTGAATATAATTAGTGTAAGTTTAGAATAGTTGATTGGGAGATGATAGAGAGAGTCAGCTGGAACAACAAACGAAGTACCAAAACCAGCTAAAGATGTAGACAAGGTTGGAATGGGGCAAGAATACATCAGAAATACAATTTTTTATAATCTCACTACAATATTTGTGAAAGTCCACTGGAAAGAGTGCTGGATTGTGATGTAATTAATTCTGAGATGCCCTTCTTTATCAAAATGTATGTTAGAAATAATGTATTCATATATTTAGGTTCTCTAAAACCTGAAAGTACTTATCGTTTATAATTAATGATTATTCCCTACAAAGTTACTGAAAGCCCAGAACAAATTATATTGAACTCACTCCCCAAATTGCAGGTATTACTCTTTGAAACTGTTAATGGCTAATAATAACAGCCACTATAAATTGAATGTTCTATTGGGTTTAAGGGATTTTGCAAAGCACCTTACATGCCTTAGTTCATTTAATTCTTACAACTGTGTAAGAGAAGTACTACTATTCCCAATTTATGTGTGAAGGAACTGAAAATTCTGGATTTTATACAATCTGACATTTATCAGTTCCTTTCTGTATGTCAGGTATTTTTGCATCAAATGGCCCTTACTATTATAAAGTATTCCTATTATGTGAATTTTATAAATGAGGATATACGGGCATGTTAAGAATAGTAACTAGCCCTGGGTCATATAGCAAGTAAGCTTTTGCCAGGATTCAAGCCCAGGGAGTCTGACTACCCTCTGAATTCTTCTGTTGTATTGACTGAGGCATTGCAATACACAGGATGACTCTAAACTTGCTTACAAATTGTTGGTCCAAAGTCCATTAACATCATTTTAATCCTGTTAGCTTTATTAAGATAAATCATTCTTCAACCTATAATTTCTTGGAATAACGTCTTAAGAGTCCGCTCTTAAAAGAATTTACAAGAATAAACCAACTATGTTCTCTTAAAGATTATACTAGACTGGGGTTTTCTGTTTACAAGGTATGTGGCATCCTTGCCTAAAATGGGAAGAAAAACTTCGGTTTCTTTAAGGAAACATTCTTGATAATGAATGCTATTATACATTGAAATATTAGTGAAGGTTGAGCTTAAGCTACTTTTTGGACAGACTAGAAAAATAGTCACTAGTTTAGAATCAGTTAAATGTCCTGTGTCTGTGGGAAGGATCTAGACTCAACAGTCGTTTCCTCAGTGGCAACATTTTTAGCATGTAAGATAGTATTTGTCACTTGTAGATACAAGTGGATTTGATTCTCAGTAATACCGTATTTCCTAGATCATATTTCCAATGGATTATAAAATAATTTATTGTCAAGACAGGTTCTTGAATTTCATTTATACCTTTTAAATGAAAATTCCATAATAAACTCAGAATTCCTCTAAACCAACTTGGTAAGGCCATAACTGGACTGCAAATTAAAATCAAAACTCATCCTCTGCTTACATCTTTCCAAATTCCTCCTTCTGGCTCAAAAAATGGATATGTGGAGAGTGGGGCAGGGGAAAGTTATATTGTAGATTTGTTAAAATTTTTATTACATTTTCCTTTACTTCTACCCTCTTCCTAACCTTCTTTCTCTATGGAAGAGTGGCAGAAACCATGAATCACCACGGCCCCAACATATGTGGTGGCCTCACTGTTCCACAACATATTTTTTCCTTAGTCCTCTGGTCTATGGCTGGGTGCTGAAGAGGACCTGTATAAGGGTGGTGCAATCTCTGATACTAGAGCAAGCCTAACACCTCTTGCTACAGCATTTGTCCTTTTCCTTTTCACAAGCTCAAAGATGCTAATCTCTTTTCACGTCCTGCCTGCTGGACAACTTCCACACAGGAAATAGTCCCTGTGGCTTTCCTTTGGAGGTGTTGCTCATCACTTCTGGGCCAGGCCTATGACCATCTAATGGAGTTCTTACAGAGAAACTACCTGATACTGATGTCAGTAAGGGGTGGTCAACCCTGCCTCCAGGGCTGTGGAACTATTTATGCAGAGTTTGCTTCTCTTCAGCTCCTGTACTTTCTGGACCCAAAATATTTACTTTCCACTACTTACCCCTTTTATTTCAGCCCCTATAATCTAACTCTTTCATAACCATCAGCAAATTAATTTTTTTGAGGGAGAGACACAGATAAGGAGCTCACTATATAATTATCAAAGTGATACACAAATTCCCTGTTAGTAAAATAAATTTATCCATATATCTGCAATAAATAATGTTATACATTTTGTGCTGGTCACTTAAACTAATCAATCTTTTCTTAAAAAACAAAATTTTATTTTATATATAAGTTTATAAATGGTTTGTCATTCTTACTACTTTTTTCTTACGATCTGTAATTTAAGAATAAGAAAATCTTATTCAGTTCTTTATAATTTTGTTAATTTCACCACAAACACACTGAATCTCAGAAATTCTCAAGAGATATTAGTATACTAGATCAAGCAATATATAAAAACTATACCACAATCAAGCGGAGTTTATCACAAGATTTCAAGGTTGCTTCAATAATGGAAAAATTCAATCAATGTAATTCATCATATTAACTAACAGTCTAAGAAATAAAAGCTATATGATTATATAAAAAAATACTGAATCTTGCATCCATACCCTCCTCTCTTGTTTGAATATTCAAAAAATATAAAGTAAATGTCACTTTATTTACCTCCAAGTCTTGCTCTGATGGAAATGTCTGGTACTTCCCTGGAATTCCATCTCCTGTCCTGCTGCAGTTCTTCTGATAGACTTGTTCGCCTTTTTATTGTTGTTTGAAAACCTGTGTCTGGTCTGGGAACTCGATGTTGAGGCTTCACATCACTGTAACTCACTAAGTTTGGTATGGTTCTGCCAATACCAGGCTTTAAATCAGCATCACCACCAGGACTCATAAACCCTGAACAGGGATCACCTAAAGGCACATCATCCCGAAGTGGAAATAATGGATAATCTGGCCCATATGGTGGAGGATAAGGATAGTGCAAATGATAGTCTGGCAGGATGGAAGGGGGGTAAGGGTGAAATTTAAGAAAAGAAGGGTTGCATTTCTTTTCAAATCTGCCATAGTCATGTCTGTCCTGAAATCCTTTCACAAAAGGCATATTCATTTTTCTTAAGAGGTCACAGTAGTGTGGGTAATCTATATTCTCAACACCCTTTGTTCCTGAAAGGATGGACCTTTTAGAGATACTTATCTTTCCAGGTGTGTCCTGAACCTCCACATCCATAGCGTTTCTCTTTAGAATTTTTGATAACTATAAATTAAGTACTTCTGATGATTCTTTTAACAATATAAACTCTTATATTTCCAATAACTGAAAATTAGGGTTAACATAGTATAAAATTATTGATTCTGCTTTCTAAATGTTGGTAGAATAGGGTTTCTTTTTTCTTTTTTAAGGTAAATTATTTTTCTCCACCAAAGGAAGGACAGAGCAGTAAAGAAACAGAACAGTAGAAGAAAAAAAGCGGAACCCTTGTTGCTTGGTAACAGCTAGAACTCTAACACATTGAACCATGTATTATGTACTTCATAATTTAATTCTTAAGAAAAACAAAATAGCCTTGATAGTGATATTTTCATGATACTCTTCTCCCCAACACTCAGGTGTGCTCACTTATTTATTTTTAAATTTTTCCATAAGTTAATACTTTATGTGTATACAATATAATTAAGGAGTATAAGGAAATTAATCTAGTGATAACACAATATATTTTTAAAAGTATATATGTAACTACAATTATGTATTAATGCTCTAGTAACATTTGCTATCTAAACATTATGTTTACATGCACTGCAAAATGTAGACATTTAGTACACTAAAGTTGAAATAGTGTATCTAATTTTTAAGGAAAATAATTTTCAAATTATACTCAAAAGTACAGGTTCATCCTTTACATGCCCTACATTATTTTTACATCCTTTCATGTTACCATGATACCCAGAGCAATTTTGTAAACTCATTTTAGAAAACTATGATAAATAGGATATCAGTTATTAGTCTACACATAAAATGTCATTTAAATCTTTAATATACCAGGTCACTTAAACATTTTTTTCCACTAAATAATTTCCTCTTGCATGAAAGAAAACTGCTACTGTAAGAATTCCAATTATTAGAATTTGGGGATAAAACATCACACCTTACTGCAGTAAAAATGCAAAATAGGCAAGATTGTATCTTTGCAGAGCCAGGCACAAAATATGTAAGTCAGACCAACTGCACAACGGCAAGAGGTGATGATATCCGTGTTAAAACCAGAATACTTATGCCCCATCTAAAGTCATTAAAATTTTGAGATACACTCTTAGAGAGGTGGAAAAGCTGAATTCGGTGGCTATGGTATCAGTTTGAAATCCCTCATCCAGAACACAGTGTATCAAGTGACACTTTTTAGTCCACTCAGGATCACTCATTTCTTCATATTAAAGGTGACAATTCATTTACTATTAGGCATTTTGTCTTTAGTTGCTCAGACTTCATTCAGTGTATTTGCACCAACTGTGTAACATTTATTTCTGCCACAGGCCTGTCCCCATGGATTAAATCCTTCCAGCAGCAGAAAAGTAGAGGCACGACTCTCTTTCAATTCTATAAAACAAGTTCTGGCTATCAAGTCTCCCTTAGGCTGTGCAGGGGAAAAACACTAACCTCCATAGGTGTGTAATTAGAATGGATCCTCGTTACAAAAGACAGATTAACAAGAAAAAAAAACATTAATTTTATGATGTATATTTCACTTACATATGGGAGACACCCAGAGAGTGAGTAGTTCTCAAACAGGTGGCTTTGAATTCTAGCTTATATAGAATTTTCAAGCAGATAACTCTTGTTTTCCATGGGTGGAAGGAAGATACCTTTTGTCTTTGCAAATCTATGTCCTGCTTTTAGACAAAAAGAGGGAAGAAAGAGAGGTATCTTGCATCTGCTGCTTCTCATTTTCAGCTGAACCATCATTCATATTTTGGGGAGACATAGTCTGGTCTCCCACAGTTGATAGGTGGTTTTCTATGTTTTCCTGAATTTAGGCGATATGACATGATCTTTCAGGCTGCGTACTGGGAAAAACCCCATTTCATCTATGGTCATTGCCTCCGTTTTTCCATCATGCTTCTTTCTGGGGCTAAAGGCCTTACCTCTAATTTCCACTAGATGTGTGTTGCATTTATCTCCCAGTTAAGTTCCACACATCCGTCAAACACTAGTTGCTGACATTACTAGATCCGGGCAATACTCTGAGGGTTGTATGTGTCTTAACTCGTGAATTCTATCTGTTGTTCCAACTGGCCCTCAAACGCTGAGACTCAGGCCAGGAACCGGCTTATAAAAAGCGCCTTCCATCTGTCCACGAACGCCACACAAAAAGTAAAGGCTCGGGCACTGGGGCCCAGGGTTCCTCTTCCAGCTCCAGAATCCTCGACAGGTCGCTTATGCTCCTGAGGATTCCCTGCGTGACGGTGCTGTCCCGAAGGCCCAGCGGCCTCCCGCACAGCTGGCAAGCGTTCCTCTCCTCGGCTGCGGGGAGACGCAGACCTCGCCCCAGCGCACCGCCCTGGCGGAAGTGCCCAGGCGTCCGTCCGGTCCATCCTTCCGTTCCGCCGCCCGCCAACTTCCGGCGGCGGGTGGGCGCGCGCAGGGTAACGTCCTTTTGCGCGGCCACTCGGCAGGCGACGGCGGCGTGTGGATGGAGGCCTCGGCCCCCGGCCGGGCGCGGCGGGGCTGGCGGCGGGCCCGGGACGCGGGCTCCTCGCTATCCCGGGCCGCCGTCCTCCTCTTTCTCTCCACCCTTCTCGTGCGGGCGCCCCCGTCAGGTGAGGGTCGGTAGCGCCTGGCCGGCGGGCGCGGCGGGCAGCCTTGATTCCGCCTCCCCCCGCTGAGAATTGCTTTTTCTGTGTCACGTGCACCCCTTTTATGTGAAAACCCCCCACTCTACTCACTGCTAATCCCTGACAAGAAAGGTTTATTTTGTACGGAAGTTGTACAGAGGCAGGCTGCATTTACGTAGAAGAGCAAGTGACTGGAGAATTAATAATGTATAGGTAGAAGTTTACTAAAACATCCGCAGTTGAAGTTTTAAACTGGTTTGTTAATAAACTTCTTAATTCAGTTTATGGGTCATTTTCCAGCTTTACGTTTCAGTGTGTGCGCTGAGTAATGGTGTAAATGCACTCTTTTCCTCGTGTTTCACGAGGAGTAGGCATCCTGCCGCTTTGAAACTGTCTGTGATGGTGGAGCGCCATCTTTTGGTTTTAGATGTAAAACGCGGCAAATGGTCATCTGAATGTCTTGACATCTAAAGAATTAAAACGCTTTTCCATACTGTTTTCAAAATTCATTAAAGATACTGATGAACAAACACTGCAGAAAGAAATGAGAGTTTAATTTAAATGTTATTTAACTAGAATGGTTTTTGCTGTATTATTTTGTGTTCAAATTCTAGACTTTTTAAAAATAACATCTCAGAATTGATAAAAAGCACGAAAGAGATTTGTTTCAAACGCTGAAAATTGTTCAAATAAGGGAGAATGAAAAAAAAAAAAGTACTCCAAGAATAGAAATACAGAAGAAATGTAGAAGTTGGCATGGGATAGGGAAGAGAAAGGAGAGAAATGGAGTGGATCGGAGGTTACAAGATTTGTCGAGGTCCGGATATCAGGAATCCGAAGATCATTCATGTATGGTTACGAGTATAGCCAATACTCTTTAATCGCCATGCAGGAGAAAGATGCTTCCTGAACATGGTTTATGGCCTTGTACTAGGTATGAAAGTGTGTGTTTTCATTTAAAAATTTTACCTCGTTATCTTTTGATCCAGTAAAAACATTAGACCTATGGGTGTATAGGAAATAGAATAATATCTTAGTATCTTAATAGCTAAGCTATGACTAATGAAGGCTTCATATTTATATAGCCTTGTGCAGTTTATACAATATTCAGTTACTATAATAATTCTGTAAGGCTGGAATTAGTAGTCCCATTTTGCATATGAGAAAACTGAAGCTCCTAGAGTTTAAAGTGACTTTCTTAAAACCAAAAAGTGGCAGAATTAGGATTTAAACTCAGGTCTTCTTGCATTGAATACCATATTTTTTTCTTTGTACTTTACTCCGTCTCTGTTAAAAGTTATTTGGATATAATGCTCTATCGTATTTTTATACTGCTCCTTGCATTTGTTCTATTCACACTGTTATGCCCATAACGTTTACTCCTTCGAAAGTGGCTGATGAATATCAGGATATATTTCACAATTATTACTTGATATTCGCTATGCACACGGTATAGTGTTTGGTATTGACTCTTGCTAAGCGGGCATAAACACTGATCCCACTATCATTGGGGCCATAATCTAATAAGGAAAATGATATACTCATGTGCATAAATATAATACGATGTAGGAGGAATGTTTTTAGAGAGGTGCTAGTGATGTGCTATAGCAGGTAAAAACTAACAAGGGCAAACAGGAACTTTGAAGGAGAAGGAACTTGTGATTTGGGTCTTGAATGATGGGAGATTGGAACTTTTAAAAATAGAGTTATTTAAGTGGATGTAGAAAAAGCCAGAGGTAAGATGTAATAGGGAGAAAGGAGTAGGTAGATTGCATTTATCAGAGCATATGAAGGGGACTAGAGTTGGAATAGAGAAATTATCTGTTAGAGGAGATTGATTTATGGCTTTCCCCTTCAGCCAAGATTAAATATAGTATGATGCTATTTGAATATTTTGGAATTTCTAATTAGGAAAATGGATGATCATTTCTTTTTGTTTTCAATAGTTGGATATTTGGTTCGATTACCAAGAGCTTTTCGCTTGACCCAAGATGCAGTGAAAATAGTGGGATCATCAAGTTTTCCAGGTATTCATAGATTTTCTGTAATTTTAAGAAAGTTATTAGCATTTTAAAGATTTTATCAGTCTTGTTCAACAGGCTAATGTTCCCCAATTATCCTAGTTTTCTAAGGCCCCTTTCCTTCTACAGAAATGGATTAAAGTTTTTTCTGTGTACTTAGATTTACCCAAGTTTAATTCTGTATGCTATGACTGCTTAAGTGTACAAAGAATCATTATTTCTAAAAGTCATATAAAATTGCCTAAAGTATTTTTGCTTATTATGTAATAATTAACTGTAATAGTAAGTGTATGTAGTTCAAATATGTTAGAACTTTTTTCAAATGAGGTCTACAAATCGTAAAGATTTTAGGTTCATAGGATTTTACAGTAGTCACATGAGGCATAGCAACTACAACTTCCTTTTGCATATATATTTTTTTATTTTGGTAAATTCACATGCCATAAAATTCCTCCTTTAAAGCGTACAGTTCAGTTGCTTTTAATATATTGACAAGGTCGGGCAACCATCACCGTTATCTAATTTCACAACATTTTTATCATCCCAGAAAGAAATACCTTACCCGCTAAGCAATCACTCTCCAGCCCTGGAAACCACTAATCTACTTTCTGTCTTTATAGATTTGTTTATCTGGGACATTTCCTATAAGTGGAATCATACACTATATGGCCTTTTGTGTCTATTTTCTTTCATTTAGTATATAATGTTTTTGAGGGTTAGCCTTGTTATAGAATGTCTCAGTACTTATTCCTTGGTATGGCCGAATAATATTCCATTGTATGTGAGCATATGTTTTCACTCCTCTTGGGGTATATACTTAGGAGTAGAATTTCTGGGAAATATGGTAACTCTATGTTTAACATTTTGAGGAGCTGCCAAACTCAGAAATCCTCAACTATTTTACTTCCACATCAGCGATGTATGGGGGTTCAAATTTTCCAACATCCTCACCAATACTTGTTATTGTCCATCTTTTTTGATGTTAGCCATCCTACTGTGTGCATGAAGTGTTATCTCATTGTGGTTTGGATTTGCATTTCCTTAATGACAAATGATGTGTTTTTTGCATGTGTTTTGTGGCCACATGGATATGTATTTTGCAGAAATGCCTATTGAAGTCCTTTGCCCATTTTAAATTGGATTGTTTGCCTTTTTTTGTTAAATTGTAGAGTTCTTTATATACTCTAAGTACTAGACCCTTATCAGGTATATGATTTGCAAATATCTCTTCCTGTTCTTTGGATTATGTTTTTACTTTCTTAATGTGTCCTTTGAAACACACGTTTGAAACTTCGAATTTCTGTTTTAAATTTGGTGCTGGTGCTTCAGGTGTCATATCTAAGACATATGCCTAATCAGTGGTCACAAAGTTTTACTACTATGTTTTCCTAGAAGTGTTTCATAATTTTTGCTCTTACATTTAGGCCTTTGATACATTTTGAGTTAATTTTTGCATATGGTGTAAGAAGAGGCTATACTCATTCTTTAGCTTACAGATATACAGTTGTTTTAGTGCAAATGGTGTAAAAGAGACTATTTTTTCTCTATTGAATTGTCTTGGCACCCTTATTTAAAAGCAGTTGGCCACAAATGTACAGGTTTATTTCTGGACTCTAAATTCTGTTGCATTGATTTATATGTCTATTGTTATGCCATTACTTGTTGTCTTAATTATTGTAGCTTTATAGTACATTTTAATTAGTAAGTGTGAGTCTTTCAAATTTGTTCTTTTTGAGATTGTTTTGGGTACTCTGGCTTCCTTGCAATTCTATATTAATTCTAGAATCAGTTTGTCAATTTCTGCAGAAAAATCCTTTGAGATTTTAACAGGGATTGCATTGAATCTGTAGATCAATTTCAGGAGTATTAGCACTATAACAGTATTAATTCTTCCAATCCGTGAACTTGGAGTGTCTTTCTGTTTATTTAGGTCTTCTTTAATTTTTTTCAGTGATGTTTGGTAGTTTTCAGTGTCCGATTCTTACATTTCTTTTTTTAAGATTTTTTCCTAAATACTTTATTATTTTTGATGCTATTGTAAATGATTTTATTTACTTTGTTTTTAGATTGTTCATTGCTAGTGTTTAGAAATACAGTTGATATTTTCATATTGATGTTGTATAAAACTGATGCCAGTCTTCACCATTGAGTATGATTATTTATTTATGTATTTATTTTTTGTAGATACCCTTTATCAGGTTGAGGTTTTTCCTTTCTGTTTCTAGTTTCTTGAGTGCTTTTATTGGGAGAACTGTTAGGTTTTGTTAAATGCTTTTTTCACCTTTATGTAGATGATCATGTGGTTTTGTCTTTTATTCTATTAATATGATACATTACATTGATTTTCGTATTTTAAACTAGCCTTGCATTCCTAGGATAATCTCGGCTGATTATCATGTATAACCCTTTTTAATGTTGCTGGGTTTGGTTGCTAGTATTGGCAATATTGGTTCGTAATTTTCTTGTGATGTCCTTGTCTGATTTTGGTTTTAGGGTTAATCTGGCTTCGCAGAACAAGTTGGTATGTGTTTCCTCCTCTTCTGTTTTTGGAAGAGTTTGTGGAGGATTGTTGTTAATTCCGTTTTGTTTTATAAAATTTCCCAGTGAATCTGGTGCTGGAGTTTTCTTTGTGGGAAGTATTTTGATTACTGATTTAAGCATTACTTGTTTTTAGGTCTATTTGGACTTTCTCTTTCATTATGGCTTCTGATGAGAAATCAGCTCTTAATTAAGGATCACTTTTATGTGATGAGTTGCTTCTGTCTTACTGCTTTCAATATTCTCTGTTTATGGACTGTGTTCATTTGATTATGATGTATCTGGGTATGGATCTTTTTGAGTTTATCTTCACTGGAGTTTCATCAAGCTTCTTGGATATGTATATTCATGTTTTTCATCATATTTGGTAAATTTTTACCATTATTTCTTTAAATATTCTTTCTGAACCTTTCTCTCCCCTCTTCCTGTGACTCTTATTATGCATGTGTTGATATGCTTAAGGGTTTCCTACAGGTCTCTGGATTGTTTATCTCTCTTGTTTGCCTTTTTTTTTTTCTGTTTTTCAGAATAGATAATTTAAAATTGAGCTGTCTTCACGTTTGCTGATTCTTCTGCCTGCTCAATCCACTGTTGATTCCTTCTAGTGAATTTTTCATTTAAATTATTATACTTATATTCTTTCTTTTGGTTCTTTTTTTTTTTTACAATTTCTGTCTCTTTATTGATATTGTCTCTTTCAAGACACATTGTCTCATACTTTTCTTTAGTACATTTGACATGGTTTTCTTTGATCATATGTAAAATAGCTAATTTCAAGTCTTTGTCCTATAAGTCCAACATTTGGTTTTCCTTGGGGGCAGTTTCAAATGATTACTTTTTGAAAGTGCATATGGCCATACTTTCTTGGTTTTCTGCATTGTCTCATATCTTTAGCTGAAAATTTGACATTTAAAGAAATGTAAGGCTGGGTGCAGTGGCTCATGCCTATAGTCCCAGTGCTTTGGGAGACCAAGGCAGGAGGATTGCTTGAGGTCAGAGTTTGCCACTAGCCTCAACAACATAGTGAGTCCCTGTCTTTACAAAAAAATTTTTAAAAAATCAGCCAGGCGTGGTGGCAGCTGACTGTTGTCCCAGCTACGTGGGTGGCTGAGGTGCAGGAGGATTGCTTGAACCCAGGAGTTGGAGGCTGCGGTGAGCTATGATCAACTGATCATGCCATTGCATTCCAGCACGGATGACAGAGTGATTTGTGATTCCCCATCTCTTAAAAAAAAAAAAAAAAAAAAGTAATATAGTAACTCTGGAAATAAGATTCTCCCTCCTTTTCATAGTATTATTTATGTTATTGCTGTTTGCTGATATTGTTTGTTTAGTGCCTTTGCTGAATGAATTATGTGTTCTTTATCATGTGTAGCCACTGAAATATCTGCTTAATTACTGAATAGTTTAGTCAGGCTAATGGTTAGACAGAGATTTTATTAGACATTTTGAGCCAATGATTTCCTAGTCTTTGGAAGTTCAACTTTTAAACCTGAATTATAAAATAGTTATCTGTAACTAATTTCTCTTTTACTTGTTTTGTTATTGGGTAATATTAAATTTATTCTTAAAAATGGATTACCATTTCAGTTTAGCAGGTAGTTCTTATCCCTTTGTGGATGTTGTGGCATACGTTTAATTTTTAGCCAGGCAGTTGACAACACTACCTTATTCACTTTATGCTGTGAAGAACCTCGGTTTTAGCCAAAGATGAGAACTTGAGTCATCTTGGTCTTTACTGAGCATACCCATAGTCCTAGGCATGCACACAACCCTATGCATGAGTGTGGCCTTCTGTTTTCCCAGAAATGTGTCAGAATGATTCAGAGCTCCTGTGGACATGTCATTCCCTAGCTTTTCCTCTTAAGATTTTTGGTTAGCCTATTGTTTTCCCCACTGTTACCCACTGTATCAGGTAGTCACAAAGTTAAATGATGGCTTATGATTGTTTTTGACAAATACCGCTGGGAAAAAGCATTTTTGCAGTAGGTGAACTCCAAGTCAGGTCAAGTAAAGGCAGTCATTGTGAGTGACATCAAGGACACTGGGAATGGCAGTTCTCTGGTAAGGAGGCTTTCAAAGCACTCTAACCCTGCCTGCCCACTCTAATGGCTGCCTGGCTTCTGGTTCTTACTATGATTATAGACTGTTAGTTTTCAAGGATATTGCAGAGCTTGGGGAAGGAGAGATGGGAATAGGGAAAGTTAAAATGCTACAAGCTCAGTGTTCTTATGGAATGTATTAGTTTGTTGGGGATGCTGTAGCAAAGAACCACAGACAGGCTTAAACAACAGAAATGGATTGTCTTATAGTTTTGGAAGCTGGAAGTCCAAAATCAAGATGTTGGCTGGGTTGGTTCCTTTTGAATGTTGTGAGGGAAGAATCTGTTCCAGGTCTTCTTCTTTGGCTTCTAGATGGCCATCTTCAAAGACTCTTCCTATTCTCTTCCCCTTATATTTGTCTGTGTGTCCAAATTCTACCCCTTTATAAGGATATCAGTCATATTTGGATTTGGACTGAGCCTAATGACTTCATTTTAACTTGATTTGCTCTGTAAAGACTATCTCCAAATAAGTTCATATTATGAGGTACTGGGGATTAAGACTTCAACATATAAATTTTTTGTGAGGAAGGTTATAATCAACCCATAACAGAGATTCAGTTGTTTTTCTTGAATAAATGTTTCCTGGATTACTGCAAGTCTTTGATTAATTTTTAGAGTCAGAAATGTTTGTTCTAACAATTTCTGCTTTTTTCTCATTAGTTTATGAAGGAGATAATTTTTGGAGTTCCATACTCTGGTATTTTTGTTGATTTCACCAAGTGCAGCTTTTAAACCTGAACTATAAAATAGTTATCTGTAACTAATTTCCCTTTTATTTGTTTTGTTATTGAGTAATATTAAATTTATTCTTAAAAATGGATTACCATTTCAATTCAGCAGGTAGTTCTTATGTTACAAAGTTGATTATATGATACTTTTTTGGTTGTGGCTACATAACATGCTGACTGCCTGAATTTTTTGTGCCTGGAATTTCTTGTGTCATGCAAGATATTAGCATCTGTCTAGGTTGGCTATTTTTCTGTTCTGTCATTTCTCTTTAACTTGTTCACCTTTTGCTTATTCTTCTCACTTCACTTTTTATTCACTCATGTATTAATTAATTCAATGAATATTTATTTCCATTTTTGTTACACTTTGTTTATTCATTTTTTTTTGTTGTGTGTTATCAGTACCATTTTGTAATCTTTTTTGTACCTTCTCAAAAGTTTTCTGAGTCTTATTATACCCCAAAGTAGAAGTTCAGCATTATAGGACCTGAGCATTCTTAATCTCACTAAAATTGCTTTTCGAAATGGCTGTGTGAGTTCATGCTTCCTCCAGCAGTGCTTGAGGAGTTCCATTTTCCTACATCCTCATCAGCATGAAATTTTACCAAACTTTTCTGTTTTTGCTAAGCTGAGGGTTAAGTTGCCTCTGCCTATTATTTTCCTTGCTGTTTTCAAAGCAGTTACTTTCATATTGTTTATAATCCAATTATAAATATATTATTTATTATCTTTGTTGCAAATATATTCTCTGTGGAGTCTATCTCTGAACTTTGTCTATGTTATATAGGATTGAACAGAAATTGTTAATATTTAAGGAATTGAGTTCAGTATTTTTATTTTTGTGCTTTTTGTATTAACATAATTTTTCTATAACCCAACACATAAAAGTATTATTTTACATGTTTTTAGACAGTGATTTGCCATGTGATCTTTAATCTACCTGGTATTTATTTTTATTGGTGGTACCAGATGTGAATCTAAGTTCACCTTTGCATACATATTGAGATAATTTTTAACCATAATTTATTAATAATCTATGTTTTCCTCAGTGACTTTAGATGCCAATTCTGTCATATATCAGTTATTTATACCTATCTGTTTTTTTTTCTGAGACCTACTATTTTTTTGTTCTGACAACAGACTACTCTGTTTTATTTAATGTAAATTTTAATGTATCTCACTAACCCTTTCTCTAGTCTCTCTTCTTTGCTTTCCTATGATAGTATTGTTTTAGCTATTTGTGGAGCTTTAATCTTTCAGATGTATTTTAGACTCATTATTCAAAAGTTTCTTTAAAAAAATTCTTCTGGGATTTTGCTTACAATTATATTGATTCTGTACATAAATGTGGGGATAAATTGACGTCTTTAAAGTTCTAAATGTACACTTTTATGATTATGGCATTGTGGTCTAATTTTGTATCTTCTGATAGAGTCTGAAAATGTTCCCCACAGAAATCTTGGATTATAGAGTAACTTCTGTTTATTGTTTTTCAAATATTATCTTCTTTGCTATAATCAAGTTCAGCGCATGATTGTTAATGTAGAGGAATATTATTTGTTTTTGTATGTTCCCCTTGCATTGGGAAATTCTTCTGGATTCATTACTCTTTACTCCGATTGAAATATGTACAGGGATTAGTGGGGGCTAAAGGAAGGGCACGGTAATGGCGTGAAGTACTATCAAGCCAAAGCAAAAGGTTATACTTGTGCTGAGTTTCCAAAGATGAGAAGCCATTTAGGTTCTTAATAAAGTCACAAAAAGTGATGCCATGTGCTACTTTGGCATGGTTAGGGCAGAGGGTGTGAAAAGACCAGGGTCAGGAAATCATAATGAGGACTAAAAATTTATGGGGGGAGCATTTATTAAAGAAGTTAGAGAAAAGAAGACAAATTTAAACGGAGGAAAGTAGGATAGAAATAAGAAAAAGGAAGGCCCGGCCCAGTGGCTCACGTTGGTAATCCTAGCACTCTGGGAGGCCAAGGCGGGTGGATCATTTGAGCTTAGGTGTTCGAGACCAGCCTGAGCAAGAGCGAGACCCTGTCTCTACTAAAAATAGAAAGAAATTACTTGGACAGCTAAAAATACATAGAAAAAATTAGCTGGGTGGTGGCGCATGCTTGTAGTCCCAGCTACTTAGGAGGCTGAGGCAGAAGGATTGCTTGAGCCCAGGAGTTTGGGGTTGCTGTGAGCTAGGCTGATGCTATGGCACTCTAGCCCGGGCAACAGAGTGAAACTCTGTCTAAAAAAAAAAAAAAAAAAAAAAGAAAAGAAAAGAAATAAGAAAAAGGAGAGCAGAAATTAATGAAAGAAATGGCAAAAGAATAATAGAGCTGTTGAATGGAACCAACCAAAAACTGTCTTTGGAACAATTAATAGACAATTTTTGGCAAATATTTTTTATAAGAGAATAAATGAAAGTACAAAAAAGTGTTATGATTAAACATATGGTGAAATTTAAAAAATCATAACTTTATTTTGAACAATTTTACACTAATAACCTGAAATGAATAACTCTCTAGTAAAATATAAATGTCTAAAATAGACTTGATGAAATTACTTAGTAGATTAGTAACCAATTAAATTCATTTCATCAGTGGTTAAAAATTTGTTTTCCTATTCCCCCTCTTGCCAAGAAAAAAAAAAAGATACCAAGCCATACCACATACCGTTTTCCAAGAAAAAAACCCCTACATATTCTTGCTGAAAAAAATCTGTAGAAGAAAATCTGCCCGGTTCATTTCATGTGTTCACTGTAACCTTGGATGTCTACCTTAATAATAATAAATGCTAAGTAATAATAAATACTAAATAAATGTTTATAATGATAAATACTTGATACTGAAATGGGAAAAAGACAAATGATATTATAAGAAAATTATACATAGTTACATATGAGCATATTTGCAACAATCATTAGAAAACGTTTGCAAATTAAATTTAACAATGTGTAAGTTAAAAAGCATGACTAATCAGATTTATTCCAGAAAGGCAGTCTATTATAGTAATTCAAGCATTTCATTAAAATATTCAAGAAGAAAGAAACAAATGATCTCCTCAATCAACATAGAGAAAACATTTCTTAAAATTCAATACCAATTTATGATCAAAACAAATAACCAAGTATATAGGGAATCTTTCTTAATCTGTGGAAGGATATATGCCTAATAGTACATTCAGTAAACATCAGGCTTTTTAGTGAAACTGTAGAGGTAATCTCTTTAAAGTTAAGGAGAATTTTGATTCTCAAACAATTTTTATTTTACTGAATCATAAAAATCTTTGCATATAGTGAATAAGGAAGAGTTGGCATGCAATTCTTTTTTTTTAATCTATCACAGATATGTCTTTAATATATCACGTTATAATATCAATTTTTTTTAATTGGGGGAGAACTACAAAACATTTACAGTACAATGTTTACAGTCACAATTTGTAGTGAGCTGATTTCCCAAAATACATTACCACGCAAGTTGACTTATCTTGTTACATTCAAAAACCTACTCTGTCAAAGTAGTCCAGAGAGTACATACATAGTGCTCCAACTGTATCTACGTACAACCAACACTCCATTTTAAGTGTACAATTTACTGATTTTCAGTGAATTTACCGAGGTGTGCAGTTAATCACGTGAATCAGAACATCAATGCTTAGTTTTATATTAGTATTTTATATAATATATTTCTAGGAAAAGTTTGGAAATGTTTTATTTGAAGGACATGTTTATTCCTGTATAGAGCCACATAAATTAAAAATGTTTGTATAAAGAATAATATTGTTGATGGTGACTATGGTGCTCAAAGGGTGGGAGTGAACACTGGGGAATTGGGGGGTGGGGGGTAGACCTAAGTTTTGCTTTTTAAAAACAGTTTTCAAGATCTGCGAGACCTTTCTGATATTATTTTCACTTACTGACCATAGATGTAACCTCAGGGGGAAGATGTTACCCCTTGGTAGCCAGGACCGTCTGTGCTTACCAAGGTCAAGTAGAGGAGATGGAAACTGGCCTTGCACAGGGAATCCTAGGAAGCTCTCCTGACCTCGATTCCCACCAGTGCCATGGGAGAAGGAAGGCAGCTTCTCAAGCCCACGTCAAAGGGTTATCCCTTCATACAGAACCTCTCTTATAATGCCCCATACCCTGTAATAAATAGTAGGTTAGTGACAGGAGATGCAGTGTAAACAAGCCTGCACTCTTAGTATCACCTGCCAGTTAGCACTGCCTATGCTGCCAGGTAGATCCAGGTGTCCTTGACATTCGGGAGCAAAGATAATCCACCTTCTCACAACTGGACAGTACCAGGAAATGCCAACATTGCATAAATCCTAAGCACCTCATCTCGAACTATAACATAAATGTGAAGGAAACATATATTACTTTAAAGGAAAAATAGGAGATGTCCCTGGGTTTAAATGATCTATCACAAAGGCAGTGTCAAAGGGAAGAAGAAAACATATTTGTTAGAATGACTTTTTTTTTTCAGTGACAGACTTTTTAACTAGCTTAATGAGAAAAAGGGATCTTATTATTCAAATCTGAATAATATTTGGGAGTCTAGGGAGTCTCACGTAATCCCAGATCAGGATTACCGATGGGCTCCAGGAACAGCTGGAACAAGCAATATAACTCACCCCACTCTCTCTGTCTTCATTTTTCATTTGTTCTGGTCAGTTTCTCATTTTTCTCTTTCTTGAGATCGGTGGTCTCCGTGTCTCCTAAAGACCAGGCACACAGTCATGGAGTGAGCTTTAAAGTGTGTGCTTCGGGCACTGGCACAGATACTGACTTTAAACTCTTGTCTCAAGCCCCCAGATTGTAGGAAGGGGCTCTGATTGTCTTACCTCAGATCAGAGGTTGAGGCCGGACCAATCACCTGTGGTCTGGGGCTAGAGTCACAGAGGGTAGAATGGCTGCTCCTGATGTAACATTAGCAATGGTCACTATGGGGATGTGAGTGAGGCGATGGGGGTTACCGCCTCCAGAAAAGCCAGAGAGAAAGGGAGACCAGAATGGTGAGGTGGGCATAACATGACCACCAGGAGACCATTTCTGTGAGAACTGAGTGCCCCTCTAGTCCTGTTTGAGGATCCCTCTACTTAAAGCTTCTCAACAGAGATGTTTGTTTAATCATAGCTGAGACTTAATTCTCACTGATGGCACTGAAGTGTGTCCCCACCAGACCTTCCCCCCTCGCATGCTCACCCTTCGTGGCTTCACTTGCTTTCCCAATGACATCTGGGAAGGGAGTGGAACACAGCCCCCACCTGCAGACCACCACTTCACGACCACCTCTGTTCTGTCGACTCCTCCCCCAGCCTTCCTTGGGACTGCCAGAGGAGTGTAGGGTAATGTCACAAAGAACTACTTTTACTGTTAGCAGGTGCTGCAGATCCCCTCTGATGCTTAATCGCCTGTGGAAGCCATTTGTTTGAGCAATTAAGAATTTGGGTATAGGGCATTGTTAGGGATTAATGATCAGGTAGTAAAAACTGGCTGCTTATAGCTTTGTCAGGGGCTGTTTATCAGCAGGAAATGACCTACTTCAAGGTGACTGATGATATTTACTTGGGAAATTAGATGAACAAGGGCACAAATTCATTTTGAGTGATTCAGGGGTGGCAGTAGAGCGAAAACATTTCTTGGGCAAGACTTGCTCCTGGTTTAGTGGTTGGAAGCATTTTGCCCTTGGTTTTACCCACAGAGATGCTCTCTATGAACATTCTTTTCTTTAAGGACACCATCAGGGGCTGAAATCATGAAACAAGAAGGAAGTTTTGGTTACACTGATTGTTGTGCGAATACCTAAGGTTCAGCCGAAATGTAAGGTGGTGCGATACAGTGGAAGGAATAATAGAACCAAAGTTTGGGCCAGGGTTCTAGACTGACTGTTGTTCCTTACTTTAGGGTCATGGACAAGTCACCTCATTTGTAAATTTAGTCATGTACAAAATGAGGCATGTGGAAGAAGTGATCCGGAAGGTACTTCTAGCTTTGTTACTTTATAAGTAGAGCTTCAGCCAATTATCAAGTCATCTGGGGAAAGTTTGATGCAGTCAGAAATATGATGTTGTACTTGCATAGTGCTATTTTTTTCTAAGGTGGTCGAATTCTGCACACACAGATCACATAGGCTACTTGACAACTTACCTTGTGACTGATTGAGTTACCTGTAAAATACCATGATTTCCACCCCTTATTCCTGTGCCAGCACCTGGTATGTCCTCTGTCTTGGACATATCAGTGATTTTCTGCTGGTCTTTTCCATGGAAAGCCTTTGCTATTAACTAACCAGGAAGGGGGGCTGATAAGCCCACAATTATTAGGAAAGTTTTACTTAAAGCCTGGTCACATTTAGAGGGAGTTCTGAACAATGGCTGGGCTGTTGGTGAAGGGAGTCGACCTGGGTGAGGATTATATGGCAGGGGCCTTGGGAAACTCACAGGGCTGGAAGGGACAGCACAGAAGGATGGAGCACTGAGGATGCCTTGCCTCCCTGCCTAGGTTACAGCAAAAGCTGGATGGCCAGAGTAAGAGAAATGGCCCCTTGTTAGAAAAGACAAGTCAATAGACACTGGTGTGGATGCAGAGAGAAAGAAATGCTTATGACTGTTAGTGGGACTGCAAACTAGTACAACCTCTCTGGAAAACAGTATGGAGATTCCTCAAAGAACTGAAAGTAGACCGACCATTCCATCCAGCAATCCCACTACTGGGTATTTACCCAAAAGAAAAGAAGTCATTTTATCAAAAAGACACCTGCGCACAAATATTTATTACAGCACAATTCACAACTGCAAAGATGTGGAATCAACCCAAGTGCCCATCAATTCATGAGTGGGTTAACAAAATGTGGTATATGTACACTATGGAATACTACTAAGACATAAAAAGGATGAATTAATGCCTTTTGCAACAATTTGGTTGGAACTGGAGACGGTTATCCTAAGTGAAGTATCTAAAGAATGGAAAAAGAAACACCATCTGTATTGCTATTAAATTGGAACTAACCTATGAACACACATGTGGAAAAAGGGAAGTAAAACTCAGTGCAAATCAAGCAGAGAGGAGGTGGGAGGAGGAGATAACTTAAAACCTACCTAATGGATACAATGAACACTATCTGGGTGATGGGCACACTTATAGCCCTGATCTAAGCATTACAAAAATGATCCATGTAACCAAAAACATTTGTACCCCCATAATATTTTGGGGGGAAAAAGGCAAGTCAAGAGCTAAGGTCTTTGTGGAATTCTGGGATGATCAAGTTCTCATCCTCAAAGAACAATCTTCTTCCACCAAGGATGCACGTTGCAATGTGTGCATGCAAAGCCATGCTTTCAATGTGCATTTTTGATAGGGGTCCTATGAACACGTAACTTGAGAACTGGGCAAGTTACGTGTTCAT
>CAUYRT010098259.1:0-45000 GCA_963574885.1 Lepilemur ruficaudatus
TAGTTGGCCAATTAATTTCTTTCTATTTATAGTAGAGATGGAGTCTCACTCTTGCTCAGGCTGGTTTCGAACTCCTGACCTTGAGCGATCCGCCCGCCTCGGCCTCCCAGAGTGCTAGGATTACAGGCGTGAGCCACCGCGCCCGGCCTGGAACATGAATTTTAAGATGTACTGACTATGGATGTTTTGCTTATCCTACACTACTAGTCATCATTCCACCATACAGCTTCTTTCACGAGCAAGAGATTCTAAAATAGGCTGCCTAGACACAGTGCCTACTTGACCTCTTCTACGTTTTCCTTCAAGCCTAGATTTTTTTTCTGTTCTTTCCCAAAGTAGTCTATTCTTTCAGCCTCCACATCTTTTTGTGTCTTTGATAAAATCATCTTCCCTAGTAGATGAGCCATTAGTTCACTTTTTAAAAAAAAATATGCAATGGATAGTACAAGTAAAAATAATAATAATGAAAAAGGCATCAAGTCATATAAGATACAAACACAAAATCATTAATGAAATCTAGATCTCCAAATTTCCCAGGAGGGATTACTTGAGGAGAAAATGTGTTTGTTCAATGGATAAAATATTGTCCTACAGTTGGAATACGGAGTTAAAGAGACCTCGTATTCTAGTCTAAGGGAAGGTCGTATTTAAGGAATGGCATAGAGTTAGAAACAATTCCTCCTGCTCCCCATGGAGGCCGTGGCAAATTAGCTCAGCTAAAGTTTAAATAAAACAGAATGACAAGGAAAAAAAAAAATGTGATACGCGGTGGATCTTACAAGGAGGAAGATATCGTTTGAAGGATATGCTTCCAAGTGCTGTTTGTATAATGAGTCATGCGTGGTGAGGAAGGCCTGGAGAAGGGGCGAGGAAGGAAATGCTTAATTCTACCAGGTACAAGTGAAAAGGGCTATGGAAACAGAAAAATAATTGAGTTTTTGAAAAGTTTTTTTTTTTCGCTTCTAAAATCAATTCACTTATAAATTGTTACTTTCTAAGTCAAATTGAAATTTCTGTGTCTGATTTGAAGCCCTTCCTGGCCTGTTTTTTTCTTAGTAGCTACCAGCAAACTTCTGCCTCCTTCCCACCAAAAGATATATCAGCAAACCCTCTTCCTAGCATCCTGCTTCTCTCTTCTTTATTTTATGTATTATTCAATGTATGCTTTATTATGTATGCATTATTATTCAACTTATATATTTATACATTATTCAGCTTTATTATTATTCAACTTATTTTCAACTTAATCTTTTTATGTATTATTCTTCCTGCTTGAGGGACAGCAGATTGTGAAAAGCATGACATTTGTTTTTCTTCAGAGAAAGGTCACTTGAAACTATCTCTTCTATATATTCATTCTTCAAACATTTTTTTTTTTGTAGCATATGAGTGCATTAAAAATAGAAACGATATCATTTTTCAGCTTGGCATGAAGTCTATTAGACTGCAGACATTCAAAATAAAATTAAAATCAAAACAATACTAGTTTGGTTCATGATTAAAATGTAATAGCTAGAAACTCTATCCTTACTTCTCTCAGATAATTGACCTTTTATTCCCCCTTCAGTACAGAGAGTTGGGTTTTATTCCTTTGAGAAGGGATTCACTTTTGTATCTGTCTAAGTACTTAGCATACAGTGCCTTCTACGTGCTATGTAGCAGTATATTTTTATTGATTAATGGGCCCAGAATTAATTTCATTAATGGGAAAACAAACACAATTAAATGTGTATTCTAATGCTACCATTTTATACCTGTTTTTAAAGCAAATCCTTTCAGTTTGATCAGTGGACCTTCCTGTTCTTATTTTTACCATCAAGAAAGAGACAGTTTGTAGTTCCTTTTATAACTTGAACAGCAAATTTTATTCTGTTTCTGCACTGTTGGTCTCTATAATTCTCTATGTATTCTGAACATGAAGGTACCATTATTATTAGGTGCATTCCCAAAAGAGAACCAAAAAATAAATGGTCCCATGATAATTACTTAATAAAACCAGATGTATCACTTTGGTTAAGAAAATATAAATGCTTCATTTCTTAAAAACTACACAATCACCTATATTCTTGAACTTCTGTGCAAGCATCCTTGACTTTATGTGCCCCTTACAAAAAGAGACCCATGTGAATTTGACTCGATTTACTGAAAATTCTGATACAGTAGTTGCAATTGCCTTAACTGATCTTCTCCAGAAATGACATAACCAGAATGACACTATACTGCTTCCCAAGCTCTGGTAACATTTAACTGTTTTTAAATAACATATAGTTAAGCTTTATTATTTATACTGTGGAGTTTTTAGAAACAGATTTATACAGGCTTATTTTGTTTGGAATTTATATTTAAACACAGGTAAAGCAAAAGAGTGTCAATAGAAAGTTACTGGTTTCTTTTCCTAAAAGTTTATTTTAAATTAAAAATGTGGAATAGAAAGTTATTGCATCAGCTGTAATGAAAAAGGTGGAATAGAGATTCTTTCCACCTCTGATAATCTCTGTATGTCTATGTTTTAACTTACATTAGGCAAACACCTACATTTGTAGTATTACCTCTTAAAATCACATAGCTCTTAAGTGTAATTAACTATTATTTTTGGCATTTTGATGATACCTTAGCTGAAATGATCTTCCTTTTAAACCTTTGTTTTAAATTTTTCTTTCTTTTTTTGTAGTGCCATTAATTGCTGTGGTTTCACGAACAAGTTCTTTCATTTTTTTCCCCCCCTTTTGAGAAAGATACAAGGAAATGGTTCTCTGACTCATCAAAGTTCTGATAGGTTCATGACAGCCAGTTAGTCACAAATTGTAGCTTATGGCTACAAATACACCTGTCATTTTTTGCATACTTTAATGTCTACTGTCTTTACAGGAGCATATTCATTCTTTAAATGCCAGCATGCTAAAACTGCATATTTAATTTTATTGCATGCCTTTACCAGAGCTTAGGTAATTTTTCAAATGGTAACGCATAACGGTAGCTAGTTGCTTATATTAATAGCACCATGAGGTCTTTTTCTCATTTCAAAAAACAAATTCGAATTAAAAATGCAAATTGCATATATTTTTATATGTGATAAATAGTAAATATTTCTTTTCTTTTAGAGATACACACTGACTATTTAGAAGTGCAATTACGTGACATCTGGAATTTGTTTCCAAGTAACACAGGGCAAGGAAGTATAGTTGAGAGTAAAGATGAAATAAGATTGACAATGAGTTGATCATTGCTGAAGTTGGGTGACGGGTATATGAGGATCCATTACAATTCTGTCTACTTGTGTATATATTTAAAATTTTTGATAATAAAAATACAAATTTTATACCTTATATCATTTTAATAACATTTTATAATAAATGTATAAACCTCCATAAAAGTCATTACTCAAGATGTTAAAATCAGGGCACATCTCTCCTACTAACCAGAGTTTCCTCCTAAATTCCCTATTCCAGCTAACTACATGGTACAATCTCCTAACACTTAAGAGAATGACCATCCACGTCAGTTATTAATTTAATTGGGTGAATTCTGTTTAAATATTTATTCCATTAACTCTATCCCCATTCCTGTTTCAAGCTCTCATGATCTATCTATTGTCAGTATTAAATATTTATGGAATGAACAAATGAAGGAATGAAGCCCTGAATACTTCTGCTATCACAGCCTGTTGCACATTGTTTTGTAATTCCTCTTTATCAGTCTGTATCCCCTCACTAGATTTTAAGCTTTACAGAAGCCTAAAGTGAATTCAGTTCACCATTGTGTTTCCAGCAACTAATGCAGTGTCTGGCATAAATTATGCCTTCAATAAATATTTATGGAATGAATGTATTAATTAATCTATCTTCTTAAGTGGCCTCCATGCTTTCTGTCTCCATTTTGGCCATTCCAGCCTCCATTTAGTTTCTGGAGGGCTTGCTCTGCACAGCAGTTGTGATCATATTTTGCCCATCGATGGCATTTCCCCCATCAGGGTGAGCATTCAGTCATTTGTACGGGAAGCCCATGACCTTCATCATGTGGGTCCTGCTACCTGCTTGCTTCCCTTCCTCATGTTTCTACTTCACCCTCTCCACAGACCACATGAACTACTTGTGTATTTTATGCCCTCCTTTTTCTGAATATTTCCTCTTTGGGAATGTCATCCCCATGCACATGTCAAAAATGGTGCCACTGGGGCTTTCCTTCCTTCACCTGGGGAGGCTTCCTTCCCCTGCTCGCCCATCACAGCTGGGGACGTAGTGGCAAATCCCACAGCCCCCTGCTCTCAACAGACACTTATTCCCTCCTGGCTGTTGACCACCATTTTCTTATCATTTTCCTCTTCACTGACAGTGAGAACCCCTAGGGCAGGAATTACTTTGTATTTTTCTTAACATCCTCACTTTATCTGGCAAATGGAGGAACCCAGTAAATATTTGCAGAATGAGCAAAGTAAAGAATGTATTTTTTGCTAAACAAGCTAATGAGTTTTCCACAAAAGAAGTTAAGCCATCGATATACTTACCAGCACACCCAAAGGTTGTTTTTCACATTTGCACTAGGTCGTCCTCTATTTGATTCACAGTGTAGTCAGCAGGTCAAAAGACAACCCCCAAATCATAAATAGATTCTTATAAATCTAAGAATGAAATGCCAAGGTAAAGAAGGCCTTTATGTGAACCAAGGGGCCGAAGGAAACAGGATACTTGGTTTCTCAGAAGTTCAAGATTTATTTAGTACTAGAAATAATTCGGATGATAATTTTAATAAAGCCTTCAGTGAATTTCAATGGAGATTGTTTCTAACAGATATTTCAAAGCTCCAACATAGCTAATTTGTAAAAGAGCCAAAGTACAAAAATACTAAATTGTTGGCCAGTGAGATCTTGATTATGTTGACATGAACCTGAGAGCTTAAGAAGGTCATCAAGCTTGAATTTTTCTCTCTGCATTGCAGATATGTCTTCTCCGACTACTATGAAGAAGCCTGAAAAGCCATTGTTCAGCTCTACATCTCCACAGGATTCTTCCCCAAGATTGAGCACTTTCCCCCAGCACCACCATCCCGGAATACCTGGTGTTGCACACAGTGGTGAGGAGTTTCAAGCATAGAGGAGAAGCCTCCCTCTTGTCTGCAGGGCCTGATCCCTTAGGGATGGAGCTAAAGTTTATAATTATAGCTATAGCGGTCATATTTTCTCAAACAAAAGCAAGAGGGTCACAATCTGATAAAATGTTTTTTCTTTTCAATTTATGAGAAAAGATTTTCAAAGTCAGGCAATTAAATAATATTTATATATGTATTTGTAAATTACCTTCATTAAAAAGATTATCATCATAAGAACTTAGAAAATATGGGGTACCTAATTATTTTAACTGTAACTTCAGGATTGGTCCCAATTCTATGTATTTTATTAAGGGAAAGATGGAATTTCTATTATGTTGCTGCATTTAGAGTACTTCCAAAGGCATTATGATACACAGATACTATTTCCATGTACATTATTTTCTACACTCAAATCAATATATACTTTTTTCCAAATCAATATTTACTTATTTGGGAGTGAAATTAATCAGAAAAGAAAAGGTACATTTTTCCAACTACTATTTTACATACACAAATCATTTGGGCAAGTATGCTTGATATTATATCTATTATCTTAATTTAAATAGGAAAAAGAATTCTATATTTTATATTTATACCTTAACCAACAGTTAATATTAAATCTTCTTTTAAAATTAAAAATGAGATATAATTAATAATAAGTCCTGTATACTTTCTACCTATTATTCTGAAGTCTTAAATAGGAATCGCCTGAATTTTAGGTGGAGAAAGTTTTATATATAAATACATTCATAGTGATACTCTTAACTGCTCTAAATTTATAGTTAGGCAATTCTGTATCCTTCAAACTAATCAAATCTTGTTTTAAAATATTTATTCAAAGAATGTAATGTCTGTTAAAATAAAGTCCTTAGATTTGATTTATAAGTGTATGTTGATATTTACTGTTGCTATACTTAAAAAAATGACCTTTATTGCTATCATTAAGGAAATTATTAAATTGACAGGAATATACAAATTAAATGTGGCATAAGAATTTTTACATTTATTGCTTGTGCTACTGAGATAGGTGAAAAAAATCAGTAACTATTTCATAGATTTATAATAGTGGGTATTTGGGCAAAATTAACTTAGAAGTCAAATTATCCATTTATTATTACACCTGATAAAAATATTCTTATTTCTAACATTTGAAAAAAGTTAAACAGTATATTCTTATATAATGAGACATGAGAGACCTAGATAAGCCTTCCACTTTGGTCCTTCACCAGGTATTTGTTCATATGTTAGGGCTTGTGGTAGGCACCTTGGTCATGAAAGATGATTTCTGTCCTCAAAGAGCTCATGATGTAGTGGGGAGACTAAGGGCCACATCACTGGCTAGGCATCTAATCTGAATAGGACTAGATACATGGAGGAGAATTAGATGCCTGGAATAGATTCTGAACTAAAGTTTGAAGGAGGAGTTCAGCACAAGAGGGAACAGGCCAGGAGGAAGGTATTTCAGGCAGAGGCAACAGCATGTATCAATGCATTAGAGGTCATTGCAGCAAGGAACAGCTGTGTACCCAAGGATCCACAGATCTCTTAATGTGGCCAGAGACGAGGCCAAAAAAGTGATCCAAAACTGGGTCCTAAAACACGAGTTCGTACATACCTATAAAACTGTTGGGATTTTGTTCTGGAAGCAGCAGGAAACCATTGAAAGATTTTTAGCAGAGAAGTTACATGATTATAAGGGTATTTTAAAAAAGTCATTCATATAGAACTATAAAGGATGTATTGGAAGGAGCAAGACTGGAGAAAGGATGATCATTAGGAGGCCTTTGCAATAATGCAGGCAAGAATACATATATATGTTTGTATGTATATACTCTTTCATAATAAAGGGAAACCTTTTTTCATGTATTTTACTTTTTTTTAAAGGACTAGAATGACTTATTGATAAGGTAGTCATTTTTACTACCTTATGTTTAAAATGTAACATTCTACTTGGTTGTATTAGGCTACTTACAGTTCATGCAAGCACAGTGTCAGGATAGTTATAGGTTTGAGTTCAGATTTCATTTGTGCCAGTTCAGTTGAAAAGAGACCTCTTCTAGAAATACTAAAGCCAAATTGATCTCAAAACTCAGAGGACCCAGGATAGAACTGTATGTATCCTTCAAGGGTTTGTGTACAGATGTGAGCAAAGATCATGGTAAAATTGAGTTGAGATTAAGAGCACTTAGACACTAGGTAAAAGATACTCCATTTTTCTTAGATGTTTGTATTTCCTTAAATTACACTTTCAAATGAGTATAATTCTTAAATAAAGTAATACTCCAATAAGGAAATTTGTCTTGAGAAATATGCAGTTGTTCTCTGAAATGCATCCATTTGTTGGAGCATGCTCAAACGTCAGTGTGTAGGAAGATTACACAGGGCACTTGATTAAGATGCACAGTCTGACCTCACCCGTAGAGGTCCTGATCCAGTAGGTCTGTTATTAGGCCCAGGAATCTGCATTGTAATAACAATCCAGAAGATTCTCAGAAACAGTTCCCTGGACATTTAGGGAGAAAAGTTGTGACTATCAGATTGAATTTATGATTTTATAAGATTTGCATTCCTAATATCTTGTATCTTCTGAAAAATATTCTTTGGGGAGATAAGCAATGTATCCCTTATAAAGTTTTTTGTTCACATAGTTACAAAGTTAGAGAGAAGTCATTCCAGATGAATTTCCTTTATAAGTCATACACAGAATTTATTTTTCATATTGTTTGCCAAGTTGTCTCATAAAACATTAAACATTTATCATTTGTAATTTCCTGTGATTTGAATTGAAATATTAAATAGAAACATTTAATCTTAACTTCTACATATATTGGTTGGTACTCTTAATTTGTACGTATATGATTATTTTCCTCAATATTACAGAGATCATGATCATACAATTTATTTTTCTCCATCCTTCAAACTTAGGAATTATATTTCAAAAACAACAATAAAGTACGATCATACTAATGTTGAAAAGTTATAGTAAAATTAAACATTGTCCACATTGCATGTACTTTATATTTTATTTCCCTTTATAAAATTATTAAAATATATGTGATTTATAGGTAAGTTAATATACCTACCTATATGAAAGTTTAAATTTGCATTTTCTGTAGGTCTTACCTTAAACAATGCCTTTTAAGTGATGTATAGTTAAAGTTAGAGTAAGAAGAAAAACAGTTGTAGAATAGAGCTCTTTTGGTTTTAAAAGGAACATTTTCATTAGGAGAAATAATTTCCAGCCCTATGTCCAAATGTTCATAAGCATTTATAGAATAACCAGGTAATTATTCATGACATGAGATTATTGTGTATTAGGTATTGGCTTTCCTTCTAAACAACTGCCAGCTAGGATGTATAGGGAAATGATTTACTTGAAATTGGATTACATTTCTGTTTTGAATTTTGGTAGAAAATGTGTAGGTCTCTTGCCCTCTACTTAATGCTGTGACTTGCTCTGGACTTATGAGACAAAGACTTTATAATCAAAAGTGTGTTTTTAATGGGAAATAACTTTGCTCAAAGAAATGTTTCATCAAGTATTGACATAACCTGTAAAAGAGACACTTCTTTTTTAATAATTCATAGATCAAGAAGGCAACATTGTTAGTCGCCTAGAGTGGGGTTTTGTCTCGGTGTACTTAGCAGTACTGGCGTTAAGAATAAAAGTGAAAGAGTATATGTTATTTTAGGAGAGCTTGGTTAAATCATGGGGAAAAAATGAATAGTTGCTGGTTTTAGAGTTTCACAGCATTGTTTAGGATCAGAACGGAGCAGTGAGGTGAACAGCTGACGAGTCAACCTTTCCTTTTCTGTCTTCTGCAGTCATCTCAACTCGAACGCCACCTCCACCCTCACCACTGCCATTTCCAACACAAGCTATCCTTCCTCCAGCCCCATCGAGCTACTTCTCTCATCCAACAATCAGATATCCTCCCCACCTGAATCCTCAGGATACTCTGAAGAACTATGTACCTTCTTATGACCCATCCAGTCCACAAACCAGCCAGGTAAAAATACGAGAAAATAAGATTAGCGCCTAAGGGAGATGGGGCAGGTCTAACTCTAAGACATGGCGGTTAGTCAGACAGTGTGTCTGGCAGAACATCAAGCCTTGAAATCCATCTTCAGGAAGCTTCTTGGTGACTCAATAAGTTTTTATTTAAAGGTGACTGAATGACAGGTAGGAAGTGTGTTGCCCCAAAGGGGTATATTTGTGAAGATGCTTGAGTGTTTTTGGATTTTCATTGACTGAAGGGAAAGTTTATGCAGAAAGTACATTGACAAAAAAGCTCTGAGCTGGAGTTCACACCTCTGAAATACCTGGTTTGACACAGAGACAGAGTGCTTATTTCAGGCAGGAGCAAAGGTATGTGCTAAAATAAACACACACAAAAGAACTTGCAGTTGTATTTATAGACCAACTATTAGGTATTAAAATAATCTTTGGTAATGTAAACATTTTCAGTGTTTGATGACTACTTGAATATTCTTTGCAGAGACATGACTTACATTTAATGAGTGACATTACTAGAAGCATCTTTTTTTTTTTTTTTTTGTAAACATTGTGCAGTGGTTTTAGGGATTCATTGTGTAAGTGTAGTGACTCAGGTGCATTTTTCACTCACTAGACAATTGATTTCTTCTACATAGAGGTCACTTCATAGGGATTTGGTATATGAGGATTTCCCAATCAAGTAGACAGTCTTTGTACCAAAACTGAGACTATTAATAACTATAATATCTAAAAACTGTAACATAATTTTGATCTTATGGTCTGGCATATGGCTTTTCTGCTTCACCTCCAAGACTCCTGTCCACTCCTTATTATGCCTTATAATGTGTGGGGGAAATTTCACAAACATTTTATCATTGCTGCTGTTGAACAGTTACTAAAATGCTAGTAAATAGTATATTCATATCAATTTATAATTAACAATGAAAAGTCAGGAAAAAATCCCTTTGGCCTTACTTTGTTAAAATGAAGCAAAATGGTCATTTCTGAATGTTTTATTTTGAATAACAACATATCCACATCCTTTGGGTTACTTGAAAAGTTAACCATTACTTTTAGCTTCATTGACTAATATACTAAAGTAAATATTGAATTTTGAAGTTCAACTTATTATTTGTATTTTAGAATATGTTCAAATGGTGTCGCACTTTTAAAGACAACTAAGGAAAAACGTGGGATCTTAGCCTATCAGTTTAGAAATAAAATTTGCTGTCAGAGCATGGATTCAAAAGTCTCAGTTCCATAGAGCATTTTGCTAGACTCAGCTGGGAACAGTGCACACAAGGTCTGATTTTAATTTGTGTAGAATTTCCATGAATAACAAAGTCTAATTAAGACATCCATTAAAAGTCCTTAACGTTAATTCAGTGTGGAAAATCTTAGAGTTCCATTGGATTTTTTTTTTAACTGATGTCTTAATTAGGCACTGTTAAGGGAAAAATTATGCAAATTAAAATCAGGCCCTTAGTGTTATGCATTTCTTTAATTATTCAGTGCTTGTTTTACGTGTATTTCAATTTCTTTATAAGTTAAGAGGGCATATTAGGTGATAATCTGCCTATATTGTTCTCAGTTTTCCTTCACATTTTCAACATATATATCCACCTTCTAAGAGAAGCATCTTACTCTCATCTCAATTAAAAAAATAACAACGAAAAACCTCCTCAGGATTTTGTATAATAGGAGTAATTTACTAAGTAGGATAATCCTTTCCTAATGCAGTTCAACTTCACCTTCAGATAAGACATCTCTGTTTTCATATTACACTATGAAAGTTCATCTATTAACACCCTTAAAAGATAGAAGCTTTTTAGTGTAGCTTCATCTATTTGAACTAGTAGAAAACTGAAGAGAAATAACTCTCCCATTCTTCTGACTCTGAGTTTCAGAAAATTTGTCTGCATTCTTTGTCCCTTTTATTATTCTTAAATGAGAGAAATGTCTGTCTGTTCATGCTGGTTCAATTCCAGTAGACAAAGTTTGTAGCATGGACAGGGAAATATATTCCATGGCAGCATTTCCTTGAAATGACTGTCATTCTGCTCTGCTCCAGGCAGGTACTATCAAACTGTTTTGGTGAACACTATATACAGAAGCACTTTTACCACTGAATGTACTACCCATGAGAAAATGAGATCTTTCTTCTTTCTTGAGTAAGATGTATAAAGCAGTTCTTTTCGATGTACAAATAACCAAAAGTTAATGGTCTGCTTTAGAAACAAACTACTTTTCCCTCTTAAAAGGAAAAAATTGGTCTTTATAGTAAATTACAGAATTTTTTTTTAGGAACATTATATCTGCTTTGATTTTTACCTCCAACTCAAACCAACTAATTTGCCTTTCAAAATAGAACTCTTGGTATTCACCTTTTTCCGCTATAGAAATGAAAAAAAAAAAAAAACCCTGAGTATTCGTTCACCATTCACCTATCATCAACTGTTCCTTCCCAATGTTCTCCAGCACTGCACTGATTTTGATTGTTAAGTTAAGCAACTGAGATGCCTTTTTCTCCCCACAGCAATTTAGAGATTAATTGCATTACTGCTGCACCAATTATAGTGAGACAGTCATGCTATTCAACAGAATATTTTGAATAAAATTAGTTTAAAGATATAACTCTCCCATAGGTTTCCGTAGAGGAAAACTCTGGTCAATTTTCCTGACATAAAGTTAAATACTTAAAATTACCCATGATGAATAGTCAGGATATTCAGTAAGTCCATTTTCTTTATAGAATAAATAATGTGGCCTCTGTAGAACCAACCAAAGACTTAGTTCATGTCTCAAAGTCACAGTATTTAAGTATTGTTAGCTGTTCATCTTTTTCTCTAAAGAAATGTCTATTTGTAATTTATGTGCAGGTATTTTGATAAATACTCTACTTCATTGCTTTCCTTGCCTGTAAGATTAGTTAGATTATAGTTCAGATTATAAAGATTACATATTTGTGGAGAATACCCTCCTAGCAAATTGTTATAAACACTGTGCAGTGGAGAATTCCAACGTGAGTATAATCAAAAATAGTATTCTTTGGCTACAAAAACATATTCCACTATTTCTTCAAATGGTGTACCCCTATAATTTTGTCTCCTACCACAGAAATTATTTTAGCACCCAGAGGCTAAAACTCAGATAATAATATCTTTTCTGTCATTGCCCAAGGGATTTTCTCAGCTAATTCCCACCAATGTCAACAATAAATGTTTTGTGTAACTCTCCATGCACCACAGTGGAAGAGTAACTCAAATAACAATGTGTATTTGATTGTCCGCTGGTTCACTTCCGTAAGGTTTTAATTTGCTTTGGAAATCTTTCATTTGTAGGTGTAAGGACAGACCTAGTTCAGCATTTTATATCATTGTGTAGATCTGAAATTTTAGAGGCTTTAAATCTCATTCCACCTGTTTGTATTTGTAAATGATCAAAAGTTGAGTGTAGATCCTAGAATCCAAATGGCCTGATGCGTGCGTCTGAGCACACCTGTGTGTGAGAGCGCTAGAGTTTTGTGTGCAGGAGAGTGGGCCTGGACTATAAATGATGAAAATTATAGAGTTCGATGTGTTGGTTCTCCTAGGTGTTCTCATGTCCCCTCGTGTCAGTGATATCACGTAGGCGAAAATTGCGTTCTGAAAGCCAAAACTGACTGATTATAGAAAATGAAGAGCAGAGAATAAGGAAGCACTGAGTTTCTTAAGGAAGCACTGGGTTCTAATTCTAGGTAGGCCAGTAAGGAATTCCATTTTAGCCTGGGGCTAATAAGCATGTAAGTCTCCCTGGGAGTTTCCTGGCCTGCTAAATGAAAGGGTTAAGTCTGCCTGGCTCTCAGGGGTGTTGTAAAGGTGAATTAACCTGTACAAAGTGCTTTGAGGATGAAGACCTTCTTTGAAATGCTGCTACCTCTTACTAACCATTGACTGGCCTCTCAGACTCAGACTTGAGAGGGTCTGTGTGGCAGTTCCGTGCAGCGTGCAAGATCCACATGGCCACGTGTGCTGAGTGGAGTTGTTGGACAAGATGACTGCCTTTTGGATTGTTTCACCCGGCATTCTGTTTTTGTTTTGTAGCCTAACAGCAGTGGTCAAGTAGTAGGGAAAGTGCCTGGCCATTTCACTCCTGTCTTGGCACCCTCTCCCCATCCCAGTGCAGTGCGACCTGTGACCCTGACCATGACAGATACTAAACCCATCACTACATCCACTGAAGGTGAGGCAGCTTCACCTACAGCAACCAGTAAGTATTTCTGTAGGAAATGAGAAATGTCCATCAAAGGCACCATTGGATGTCTGATCCAAGGTGGAAAACACGGCAATTTTTCCAGCTACCCAACCAGATGGAGATTTCTCATTTAAGTGGAACTAGCAGGCATGTATGTGGCCCTGCTGTCTCATGCTCTCTCTTATCAAATTTCAGTCAGTGCATCATATTTGAAAAGGGAGAAGCTTATTTGTTTGAGTAAACAGTTACAACAAAAATAATAAGTCATGCCTGCTCGTTCAAGGTATACATTGAAATTGCACTGAATAACAAAACGCAGTGTACAAGGTTTTTATATCACCCAACGAGAGATTAGATAATTGGTACTTATTGGAACATTCCTATAGAAATCAAGCCCCTTCATGAGCAGACTGAATCAGTGCCTCTGTAAGATAATTGCATGTTTACATTACTGTAGGTTATGTCATTGTTAGAAACAGTCACACAATGTTGGGCGCAGGCAAGAACATTTCAAAACTTAGTATTAGGCACATGTAAGCTACCTGCACTTTCATTGTCTGCAACTTTTTTTTTTTTAAACCTTTTGATTATTTTGCCTATCATAGTGTATCAGATACGATGTGTTTTAGCTGGCCATAGCATTTTAAATGTCAGAAATTTAGCCAGTGAACTTAACATAGCACATACCAATAAGCCAAATGATTCCTTTGCTTCTTCATATAGAATATTTACAAGTGTACAAGGAATTCATTTTCAATTGGTTTTACCCAAGCTGTCAGCTTCTTAGAATTGGAGCTGGTGTGCACAGATTGGTAGAGTGGAATGGATCAAGTTTCAGTTAGGAGGAATTAGCATGTGCCTCACCAATTATACAGATATCTTAAATTCAAACCCTCTATTTTTCTTTCCTAGAGCAAAAAAATTCCCATGATCTGGAAATTCCCATGTGAAATTACAGAGACAATCAGAGGCCCCACTGGCTTTTAAATCAGCAATTGGAAAGATGCCTTTTCTGAAGGACTAGGAAGGAACCCTACAAGAAAATGGATATTACTTTGAGTGCATAGTGGACTCAGCATTTCTTTCTCAAAATTCATGAGCCCTATAAACTAATAAATTTCATATAGATTTGCAGTGCCCACCAGTAATCATTAATACTGAATAACTGGTTTGTTGGTAGAGGGTCAGTCCTGCATTAGTGAACACTTCCCTGAATGCACAGATGGATAAAACCCACTCAGGAAAAACTAAAAATTCTTTTGCTCTAAAACCTTGCTATATATGTTACAGTCACTAAAACATTACGCATAAATTTTAAAAAGGGATGCTTTGGCATCTTTGAGCAAACAATGTCAGCAATTTCAATAAAAGCACATAGAAAACAAATTTTTTTTTAAAGTATTTGAAAGACATCACAGGTTAAATGATCAAAACCAAGCTCTGGAAACTTCTGGTTCCCACTGTTACGGTGACATTCATATAGGAAATTCAGGGGAGGATCACACCCAAATGATCACAGCTCACTTATGGGAGTACCTTCAGCCTGTTTGTTAATGAATTGTTTTTATACTTACATACAGGTTGTTCAGAAAGGGATCTAATGTGACTAGTAAAATTACAAAATATTCAAAAGGAATATCTTGGTTGTATAAGATGGCTGCATCAGTCCATTTTCCATTACTATATAAAAGAAATATAGCAAGTAGTTTTTCTTTGCTATAAACCAACTTGTAGCTCCAGTTCCCTAGGCACCATTGATAATGAGAAACTGGTCATTGAATTGATGTCAGTAAGGTTAAAGAAAACACAAGGCCAAGGAAACCTCTTTCTCATGGTTGTAAAGAAAGAGCAGCACAGATCCAGAGCTCCCTCTATAACGGTGATGCTCTCCTCTAGCTAGCTGCCCAGGCTGTGTGTTGAATTCCAGAGGCCTGGAGAGGCTGCTGACTGCTTCTGGCTGCCCTTGCACGGGCCTTTTATTCAGGAGTAATTAAAAGATGAATTGTGAACATCTTCACTGTTTTTTAAAAAAGTTGACCTAAAAAAGCATCCATAGATCAAACTCTGCAGTCCTTTAAATAAACAAGGCAGAATGAATATATTGCTTCAGAAAGCCAACCTATTTAAAATTAATGCCTGGATTCTTCATTAATCTGATGGTTTTAAACCAAACATTGTAACTTTCTTTAGGCGTGTAAATGTAACATATGGTGATACAGAGCAATGGGAAGACACCTTAGTCCTTTCCTTGTGAAAAGAAACAAAAACTTTTAGTGATAGGGAGAACTTTTTGCAAAAAATTCACACTGCACCAAAAAAGCAAAAAGCACATGTGCAAAAAATACTTGCAAATGAAACCATAAGAATGTAAGGAATAGTCAGTCACCATATAACTTACTGCCAGGTGGCCAAGTATTGAAAAGTGCATCAACTCCCTTCCTGGACCAGTCAGGAGAAATTGATTATTTTTGTGTGTGCTTATGGAAAATAATTTTTTAAAAAAATATTTCTATCATACTTGAGGTCATTTTCATATCAAATAAAATACTGAGCTAATTCATTCTATATGATAATGAAAATAGGCTCCTCCTTCTTGATAGTAATATTAGATTTTCCTTTTAGTAAGATTTTTGAAGTAAGATGGTTCCCTTCCCATATTATCAAGCACATCTGCTTATATCCCTTCGTTAAAAGCTGTCCCTTTTTCCTGACAGACTTTGTCTGCTTTTACATTCAGAGTCACATACCATCATTGATTATTCCACTATTAGACAACTATATCTGGTGAAAAGGTACATGTAGGAAAAGGACCCTTCTTTTAGCAAATCTTTGGTGTCTCTGCAGGACTCTCACTGCCACATATAAGTGTGAGATAATCACACCAAAGTATGGGATATGGTTTATTGGATAGATTTTTTTTTAGGGGGGATAAACTAGTTGATTTGAAGTTAACTACCATTTCTTTTCTATCACTTGGTATTCACTCAGACAAGAGAAGAGAAATGGAGACACTTTTTTTTTGGTTGCAAATCCCACTTCTCTGGGTTTCTTAAACATGGACAGGGTGTTCATTCTGATAGTTCACAATTTTTATCTTTGTTTTTGTTCTTCCTTAATCAGCCTACACAGCCTCAGGCACATCTCAAGCCAATCGATATGTGGGACTAAGCCCAAGAGACCCATCCTTCCTACATCAGCAACAGGTGGGCAAGTTTCACCCAGGTGTAATGGTGTAGCCACGCTTTCGCTTCCGTGCTTTCCTCCATGTTGCCTCTCAGATCTGGACTCAGAAGGGGGCTCATGGGGCTTCTGAGACCAAAATTGATCGTTTCATTTTCCAAAATTTTTCCTCATTTAGCTTTTGTTTCTCACCTCTCTGAGCAGAGTTTCTCAAATTGGCTGGTGACCTCTTCCATCTCTGTAGCATATATGGAAAACATTTATGAATAGCAGTGTTATTTCAGCCAGAGTCTTTTTCTCAGTCTCATTGGCTATTGAGAACTTACTAGCCTATAGCTCTCAAAGGCAAAAGTTGGAAACCGATTGAAAAGCCAATTAGAGTAGAGGCAGTACATAATTTGTGTTTTTGAGCAATTTCATATTTTCCAGATGTTTTACTCTTTGCTTTTGTATTTTAGTCCAAGAGGATGAGTTATGAAGCTAAAATCTCAGGCGACACATCATTTCTATTTTAATAGGTTTAAATTGGTTTACTGATTTTAGATGTGATAAAACACTTTTTTTTTGGTTCTGCTTTCTTACATCATTTATGTTTCAAGTAGCATTTTAAATTTCACATCTCATTAATGCTGTAAATTTAATGCAAATGAAGTGTTTACCCAAACTGTGAAAATACACAGCGAGGATTAATGGTGGATTATAAACAAATTAGCCACAGTCAAAAGCATGGACCATACCAATATCAAAATCCCATGATTCTAGTTACAGGATAACAGAAATAAGTCTAAACATTTCAGAATTTAAGTGTATTTTATGACGCATGTGTTTGCTGCTCTAAAGTTGTGATAGCAGAGCAGTTTGAAATTAGCAGTATGAAAAATATTAGGTGAAAACAGGCTATAATAAGAAAGAGCTGATATTAACTAAATCGCTCTTCGTTTATAAGTTCTCTAGGCATACATGTGAGTTTTTATGTATGTACTAAGGCTAGGCAGATACTTATGGCAACTTATTTCGTTCTAAGCCTGTCTACTTTGTTTACCCTGAATGTGGCTTAACTGTGCTGCGTGTGGACTTCCCAAGTCTTTCCCAGTGGCAGGCCAAGATGGCAGACTGCATATATTAAAGGTCACCACATGCAGAGCTCAGAGAAAATCATAAAGATGATAGCTTATTCAGGATACTTGACGGTTTGCCAGGTTTAAAAAAAGCAAAACAAAACAAAACAAAAGAGTGAGAACTAACTGAAAACATCTGTACACAGTTATGAAAATACCAAATAATAATTAGTGGTTTTGCCAGCCATTGGCTTTTCAACATAATTCTCTGGAATGTTGCTTTTTTTCACCTCTAAAATTGCTGTAATATGAAATGTGTTATAATTACTATAATATGGTTCTATTTGACAAATGTATGTGTTCATTGTGTTTTTTTTTTTAACATATGCAGGATTTATAGATTTAGAAACTTGTTCTTTTAAAAATCATTACACATATTTTCAGAAATATTTTTGTCATGGGATTTGCATTATTCTTTATGACACATGTCTAATTTCCAGTTAATTTTTAATTCATAGAAACATGTCTCCATTATTTAAACCTTTAGCCCCAAACACTGGTTAGATTATAACCAACTCCATGTATTTAGAAGCAGTCCTTCTTCTTTCCCAACTAACCTACGACGCTTTAATTTTCGTAATGTAAGACTAACATTGGAGCCTCATGTAATTGTGATTAGAAAAGTCCATTAATAAAAAAGTTACTTCTCACATATTTAAAGCTAAATCAAGAAAACTTAGCAAGCAGCATGAAAATATGAGTTTTAATGTAGATAGAGGTCTGGGCACATTTTAAATGAAAATATATGTATATATGTAAGAGTTCTAGAACCACAAAGTTTTTTTTTTTTAGTCAAAGATGACCATTTGTTATTTAAGTGGACAGTGTTGAGTCAAGACCACTTACAATATGAATATGTTTTATTCAGTCAAATGTGGTTGATATTTATGAAATATGTGATATCATATTGATCTTTGGAAGAAAAAAACACCTATCCTTCATAGTTAAAAATTTTAAACACCATACAGACAAATAATACGCCCTTTATGTAATGAAAGAGTTAGTACTCCTTTTTAATTTGAACAAGCCCAATATGCCTTATTTCATAATGAACTACAATTTGGAGGCATGCAGAAAATAAATGCAAATGCATATTATGCTATATATGAATATTAGTAAACTAAGGCTCCAGTGCAAAGCCTGTCATTTTTATCCTTTCAAATTTTAAAAGAATCATGTAGGTGAAGTTTTATGTTTACTATGCAGGAAAGAAGGGACAGAAACAGTTTAAATGACTTCAGTAGAGTAAAGGTTATTCTTTCCTACAGTAGAAATGAGATTGATTTACTGTGTCCTTTCATTACTTTACAAAGATTTAAAAGAGACCACTCTTCTAGCAGCAGGTTCTAAATGCATTTGGTTTAAAGCGCTCAATGATGAATGAAAAGGAAAATCAAGGGGTACATGAAATAAAGGTAATCAATCATTTTATATTAGCTAGGAGAAAATCAAAATTAGAAAGGCAGCGGTTTTAGTCTGAGAGGGTTCTTTTAAACATTCCCTGTAGCCTTTAATATACATGACCCCTTAAGAATAAATATTGTCACCAGGTACATTCTTCACTTCATGGTGGCTGCTTTATAAAGATTTATTCTTTTCGGTTATGAAAAGTATTAATGTGCATTGTTGAGTGCTAGTTTTTCTTTAGAAAAGAACTTTAATATAGCCTACATAAATTAGAGTTAACAATAAATTTAAAATTGTTGAATAATTTTGACCATTTTATAAATAATCTTTTCACAAAATGACACTACAGTAGAGCTTTCATCATGGTCATTTCTAATACACAAGCATACTGGCATTCTCAGGTTGAGATGGAAAATATTCTAGTATTAAAATTAGCCTTGTACTCCACCTGTAAGCGTTATACATTCATATTGGCAAATCTGAATACTAGAAGTATATGCTTTTATACTCATTAACTTGGTACTCATGCAGTGATTATTAATAATTATACATCTTTGTGCTCCTTTTATAATGGTTATTACTGACTGATACTGGTTGCTAACTGCCTTGAAATATTAGTTTTTTCTGACACTGGAATTTTTACCTATCATTGCAAATATGATTCTCATTTGAATTGGAAACATAAAATCATGTAAGCATGATGAATATTTCAAAAATGTTCATGTAAACCAGTTTAAAATTTGCTGTTAAAAACAGTCCTTTCTAATCAGTCATAATAATCAGCTCATGCCAGGTGATCAGGACTTGACTTTAGAATTTTTCTTTGTTGCTTACACAATCTTGAGTATTTTTCAAGGTCTGGAACTAGTCTGTCTTTGGGATTATTGGTTTATTTAATACATTCGCTATTGGCATGGGGGAAATCTTAAAATCAGAACTTCAATTGTAACTTCATTCTTCTTTAACTTTCTATTGGAAGATGGTTTGGTGGCTTGAAGAACTCATGGGTCCTGCTTTGGCAAACTATACTCTTTAGTCTCTGCTGAGAAATGTCTTTTTATGGTTTGGGATATTTTCAGAGATGTGGAAGACCTCCACTCTGACTTAACTTCATAGAAGTTTAGTAAAAGGTAGTGTTCCTTTTCCTCCTTCAGACTTCATGAACACACTGTGCACATTCATTAGGATAGGCCATGAAGGCACTACATTTCCCAAGTTTTGTCTCCTTGAGAAAATGAGAACGATCTGACAGAGTGTTGGATGTTGCTTAGAAAGTAGAGAAATTATTTTATAATCCAGTCTAACAATTTTAGTATAAATGAATAATATGAGGCAACTTACTTAAATTAGCACCAGTGTCTTATCTGGTCAACCTCATAACAAATTGTTCATTTCTGTCCTTCTTTCTTTGCTATCAAGAAAGTTTGGTAATATAAGAGACTCCAGTTAATTTGATTATCACATTATATTTGAGTCTAAGGTCATAATAAAAGCATAAATCCTTACTATTGTACATCAGTACAACGTATTTTTTAAAGAAAAACCTCACTGAAAATTGGAAATAAAAATTTGCAGCTAAGAAGCCTCTTGTTTAGAAATAAAAGATCACTTTGAATGAGCTATTGAAATGCATATTCACTTTTAATATAGACATGAAATTTTAGGTGGTATAAAATGGGAGGTCACTTTTGCTTTCTTCCGTAAGTGAGACAGTAAAGTCAAGTAAAATTCAGTTTGTAAGAAATAAGGCTTGTTTTCATAATCTCAAAATTATAATCTCCTGACTATATATATGCTACCTATTATCAAAGCTAAGAATGAGTGGCCTGATCAATTCAGGTCCTTGCATTACTTCTCACAATTGCATGGATTTTTTGGTGCTTGGGCTTAAGCATGTTACATCTCTTGCATGACTATATAATGCTATTATTTCAATTTCAATTACTGGGCTAGTTTATATTGAAATATTTTCAACACCTTTCTTGAAATAATTTAAAAGTACTTTTCATTATAGTCAAAATTTCTGTTACACAAAATGGCTTTTTTAAGAAATTGCCTCTGTAGGATTTTGTTTTTCAACTAGATATTAAGTTGAAATTCCATTATAGTATTTGTCCTGGCAAATGGCAAAGCCAAAGCTTGGTACATTAAAACCACTGGAAAGGTAGTCATTTATTAGAGGCAAGCAATTAAAAGGACACAAGCCGACTATCAACAAACTTTTCAATAAAGTCAGGAAGCAAGCTATCAACACTTGGGCTGTTCTTATTGTGTCTGTTATCATAATTGACAGCTTGACGTAAAACACTATCACATGACTTCTGGGTAGGTATGTAAATGGATAAGAGGTCACTTTTCACATATGCTAGCTGGAAAGGAAACACATTTAAAGGAAGTTTTAGTTGAAATAATGGCTATGCAAATGTTTAGTTTTTTGGCTAGTTCTTAAATTTAAAAAGAAATCCTCCCATTGTCTGTCTTATAGCTTGGATTCATTTGTTCTCTTACCTTTACTGGCTATCCTAAACTAAAATCCTGATAAGCTATTATTCTAATTAATGTAAAAATAAAATTATGTTTAATGTAACCTTACATTCCAATCAACAAAAACACTAGGGGAAAGTTATCTTCTTTTCTGAAAATATTAGCTTTAAAAGATCTGAGTTGAATCAAAGAAGTAGAGGAAATTCTGAAGGTTATATTTACAGATGTTTTAGCCTTAAATATTCTTGGGCTGCACATGAAGGATAGGATAGAAAAGGAACAATGACAGGCAATCTGGTGTAGTGAGTGAGAACCAGGGATTAGGAGTCAGGAGGTTTGAGTTTTAATGTTGATGTGAATAGGGCATTTCTAACCTTGAATGAGTCTTTAAACTTTGTTCTCCCAGAGCCTTGGAAAGGAAGATTAAGAAGTTAAACTCCCTGTGCTCCAGAGTCCCTTGAAACCTTAAATTTTGCAAGTTAAAGTAGCCTCCAATTAAAAAAAAAAAAAAACTTCTCATTTTCTAATAATTTATGATTATGGTCATTAATGTTTATTCAGCTCAGAGATTATGCATACCCATTTAACTTAATTCTACTCTGCTAATTAAATTAAATATCAAGAAGCATGGGTTTCAAAAATTGGCGTTAGAATTGATTTTAAGGTGTCAAGATGGTCTTGACTATCTTCTTTTGTATATGTGTTATATGTTCCATATATAACACAATTCATTCTGACCATTTTGCTTGTTCATACCATTTATTCAGAGGTTACATACTCTTCAATGACTATTTGTCATTTTATTTGCTCCATGCAGCTAATTGATGATAGCAATAAAGTAAAATTCTACTAAATCTCTTACTAAAATTCTTCTTCTAAGAGGAAAGTATGAATATTGGAGTGTTAATCTTTTTAAGACCCCCCCTCCAAAAAAAGGCACCCCCTAAAAATCTGTTACTGTGACATCTGGAAAAATGAAGAAACCCAAAAGAACGTAAAACATACCTTTCAAGACGTTCCCCTGAGGGTCACTGTAAACTTTAAAAAAAAGTGGAAAGATAAATTTATCTGTGTTGATTATTCTGTTCATAGGTTAGTGGTTTATTGGTTCAGTTGAAAGCTGTTGTTATGATGAGTGACTGTTGGTACAAAGCCTATTTGTTGAGTCTAGCAAAGTAGAATATTTGGCCTACCTTCTTTCTTTTGTTACCAAAGCTAATTGTTATGTACTTAACAAAAGCCCCTGTTAATAACGATGGAGGACCCTCATTTGAATAAACAAACCCTTATTCTGAAATCACAAGCAATATTGATTCTTTACAGCTATCAGCTACTTACATAATTATTTGGGTGTGGTATAGGAAAGGATAATGATCCAAATCTTAGATGTTTCCTTCAATGCAGATATTTGAAGGAAACCAGATGGCCCCCATCCTTGTTTTCCTGAAACAATCTCATTTGAGTTGGGCCAGGAACAAGGTTCTCCTTCCAGAGATTTTTATATGAAACGCCACCCTAAGAACATATGCAGTGAAAACTTCACCTTCACTTCTTTCTTAGTTGTCTGAACTATTTCAGCCTTACCTCTTTACTGATTGCTTTTTTGGAGGAGAATCTTACTTTCTTATTTCAGTTTTTATTTGCTTTTGGAATTCTTGCAATTTTCTAGACAGTTGAATTTCATATTTGTAGATACATATAAATTAAAGAATTAAAGTGATTTATATGAGTGTGCATTTTTGTAAGGATATGCGTATGATCAGGTCTGTTTTAGAGTCTATATATTGTTACAAAAATAAGAATTGTTCCCCACCTCCACATATAAACACACAACCTTAACAGACTAAATTTCTAAACTAACCAGCACTTGGTATTTTAAATTTGATTACCATTGAGGGGAAAGTAATTTCCTATTTCTTAAGGGAATATACTTGGAAAAATCATTAATGTATTATTAAAGCTTTTAACCTAGGAGAATTTTATATAAATGAAAGGCATGTATTTATGTGCCACTTAAAATTAAAGTTTTAAAATTTAATTTTTAATTCAAAAAATTGGCAGCTGAGTTATCTAACACTAACTCTCTCACAGTACAAAAACTGAAGGATCAACTATCCCAACCTCAAAAAAGATTATCACCTATTATTTTAAACTTATTTAAAGCCTACTGTAAAATTATTTTTTGCTAGGAACACTGAATTATACTAATACCAAGAATATTAAACATGACCCCAGAAAGCTTAAATATACATAGTGTTAACTTTTCAATGTCTAGAGTCTGTTCAAAATTTGCTGGGTCAGTACTGTCTTGGTCAAATAAGATTCTTAGGAATTGATTTTCTTAGGAATCACAATCATGGAAATGTTTTGTGATTAGTTGATTTCTATTTTAATTATTTAATTGTTCTCCCATGCACACCATCACCCTTAAAACTTCACTTTCGCAGGACATTTATTAATTCAAAGATGCTTTATGCCAAAAAAGGTTTAATCATTTTAAAAAACCAACATGAAAAGAGAGGCTCTTGCTCAAGTAGCCTTGCTTAAGTAAGTTGTAACATACAGACATGCATAAACGTGTTTCCTCAGAAACTTTTGGAAATGTTGATAATGGCAATAAATAGTCTAAAGAGGTAGATCAATTTAAATTATATTTTACCTTTTGAGTAACTGAAAGAAAATTAATTCAATACTAATTAATATCCTGCTAATTTCTCTTACTTTAAATTGCTGAATGTATTCATTGATTATTTTGTATGTATTTAAGCATATTTTTCTTTTTGGGAGAAAATATTTCTATTGCATATATCTTAAATACAGATGAAAATGAATAGATATATTCTGGCCTAACTTCTTTGAGACTACTTTTAGTGAAGAAAAGTCCAAAAATATGTTAATTTTAAGTGTTTGGTGTGTGGTCAAAGATAGTCCACTGGGCATTTTAGGGGTGGTAAAACAAACAGACAAACAAAAAATTAGCAACATCAACAACACTAAACTAACCAATTTACAATGCATCCTCTCGAGGAGAATTGGTTCCTGCAGTTGTCTGGGACAATAAACCAATCAGTGAGTGATACTTAGGTTCCCCTGGCTTTGTGAAATTATACTCTCTCTTTCTCTCTCTGAAAATGTAAAGCTGAGAGCCCCATAGAAACTAACCTGAAGTTAATTATTAACGTAATTAATACATGCTATGCCTAAATTATAGCTCTCCCTTCTTGAGAATGTTTAATTGATTCAAAACTAACATTTTCATTGACGAGAGCAGAATCAGTAAGTGATGAATCGATAAGGCGATCTTTATACAAAGCCAAATTTCCTGAACGGTTTTTAGATTGTTTTCACAGTACTTTTAAAACTTGTATGTTGAAATAGGCAACTAGTTTACTCTGTTACTGCAAGAGAAAGCCACAAAACAGATGATTTGCCCCATCTCATTGAATCTCTGATTAGATGACCCATTTTGAGAACTTTTTAAGTATCATGCCATATTGTTTCTTACCACATTGAACAAATTTACTTCTTTAAAATAGTAAAAGTATATCATCTGTTTGATTTAAAGCAAATCAAGTAGACATTGTCTCTTTTATATAAGTATTTTGGTCCATTTAAGATATTTTTCTTTCCAGTTTGATTTATTTGTAGATTTAAAACTTCTTTATGACACGTATCCTGAGCAGAATCTACATCTTTAGCCACCTATTTATCTATCTGCCTATCTACAGTGGAAGGGAGTTTTTCCACTTTAAATTATAAATCACTTGTACATGAAATAGCCATATAATTGAAATACATGTTTTGGAAATTTTAGGTGGTAGTTTGGGAACTTCATGGATCTATAGAAAAATGAGCGAAAGCTATCTTTCTAAAACTTTTAAATCACTGTTACTTAGAGTGTTCAGAAGCTCGAGAGTCTAAAAGGAAATGCAAAGATTTTTAGTAGCCATTTTTTTAAAAAAAACCATAACATTATCAGAAAGCTTTAAAATAGTTTATCCTAAGTCTAAGGGTACTTTGGCTCCTATCACCATCTAGAAATTCTACTGAAAAGCAGCAAACAAGGCTTAGTGGATGGCTGTGAAGAAGTCACCTTTTCAATGCAAGATATGGTTAATTTACAACATGGCTATCTAAAGGTTAAAAATCATGATTTTCTAGTGTGTGTTTCCCCCCCAAAACCAGATAAGTTTACTTTCTTAAGAATAAAAATAAGCAATATATCTTTTCAATAAATCTGCTAGCACTGTAGGGCAGCTGTTAACCAAACAGAGCTGGATAGGGTTACTCGAACAATCTCTGAAGGGCAGAGCTGATGATTCGGAGATCTGGGAAGAATTTGTTTCAGCTTGTATTCAGTGCATTCCTCACTTTCTTCAGATGTAGTAAAGTATTTTAAATGTCATTACTCTGAGTTTAAAATAAAAGTAGAAATTCTTATCAACTCTTTCTAAACACTGCCACTTTACATAAAACAAAATTAGTAAAAATCTGAAACTGACTACCTTGATGCTTCTAAACACTCCAAACACGAGTTAGGGCAAATGTGAGGTGGGGCCTTTCTCCTCTAAACTGCATGTACCTATGTTTTGCAAACTGCATGCTTAAAGTTATTGATTATTTTACTCAGTGCAGATTATTTGGTATGTTGCATATTTAAAAAAGCGTTTTTATTTTCTTTCTAAAATATATCTCTCTATTGAACATTAACGTTTGCTTTTATTTCAGCTCAATTTGTACTCTAATAATGGCTAATTGTTATATTCTAAGCACTTGTTTCTCTTGTTTGCTTTAATTAATAGAGAAGCATATTGCAATAGCTTTTTCTAAAAAAGAGTCTAGGAATTTTGCTTTTCAGAATAAGATTTTCTTTTTGCTTTTTTTTTTTTTGTCTTTAAGTTGCCTCTTGGGAAAGTAAGGTTAATGCCATGTACAGTACTAGTTTGCATGTGTTCATTTAAATACTAAAAACTGTAGTACTGCTCGATCCATATCTGACTGCTAGGTTTCAATTGACAGCTGAGGATTTGTGACTGGACCATGAATCAAAACGGCAGGCATTTATACCCCAGTACCAGTGAGGATACATTGGGAATTACTTGGCAAAGGTAACATTTTAATTATTTCCAACCCTACACTTACACCTAAAAATTACATGAGCTATAGTGTTTGTTTTTAACTAGCTTTACAGAAAATATATGTTAAAAATTCAGTTGTTTTGGCTATACCGTTCCTCTTCCCCTCTCCCCCTCCTTTATTTCTTATTTAAATGCAACATCAAATTAATTTGGGACTATAGTATATGCTAACTGATCATTGGAATTTCTAAATGCTATCAAATGTTTTATATAATTTATAATATTTTTGGTGGGGGAGGGAGGTGGAATTTTACATTTAGATTTTAGGCCCTGAAAAATGAAATTGCAGCTTTAGGGAAGATTTTTCAGCTATCAGAGGATAAATCTTTGGTTTTTCACATTATAGTTCCTTCTTATTTTGACTCTTTCCTCTACTGCTAATTCTAAGTCATTTTACTATTCATTTTTTCCCCTCTCAGAGGAAAAAAGCTAGAAGGAAGATTTAAAATTAGTCAATTTAATTGTTATTGGTAGTACCCATCAATTTCAGAGTGGGAAGATTGTTGAAATCAGTAGCTAAATAAGGATTTTGGTTTAAAGTTTTAATTTCTGTTTGTATACTGATATGACTCATGGGAGATTGACTTCATTTGGTTGGCTGAGAAAATTATTCTAAAACTTCATTTTCAAAACCAGTTTTCATATTGTATCATGTATTGGTTTTAGAAAGTAAGTAGTTCTGAGTCAGCTTCTTATGTATTATTTTAAATAATTTAAATAACTAAAGAACAAATTGTGTTAAATTGATGAATTAAATAATTAAAATTCATGGTATAATCATATGTAATAAGAGGTAAAAATTTGCAAAAGAGTGAGGTAATCCTATAAGGAGTTCACCAAAAGTAGAGCCAACAAAATTTTCTGACTCTGCTATGGTTGTAATCCTCCCTTGGTGGAAATTGTCTATGTTAAGGTACATACGTTAGTTGTCAATGGGTTGCCCATCTCTGTGTTGGCTGATAGAAACTGCTGAAGATTAGAATTTAAAAGAATCAAATTAATTGAATGTCCACTTTTACTCAGATAGAAATTAAGAAAATTATTCAGATTCTGTTCTTTAAAACTTGATGACATTTTATTAATTTACTGACTAAAATGAATGCAACATGACTTTTCCTCTTTTTGAAGATCAGTTGAGCATCCACTTCAAAAATGGATACATTTGTACATATTGTGAATCCCACCCCCCCGAAACCTTGTGTTAATCCTTTTTCCTTTGGGAAAAAAATATAGTATATACTTATAAAAAAAGAAGATAAACTCAATGGAGGCATCTTATTTAAATAGTCTTAATGATTAATAGTCTTAATTAAATTCAATGAAAGTATCTTATTAAAATAGTCTGAATTAATAAGTATTTTAAAGTTAATTTAGTTGGATTTTTAATAACACAGTGTTTGCATTTTATTTTGCTAAATATTTTCCTTATATTTTATGTTCTGCTTATCAGTTAACAAAATGGCCCATGTCTGCATACAAACTCACCATATTTACAATAATTGCAAATCAGATGAAGTATATTCAAGTTTGTAAATGTGCCTATAGCTGAGTGAGCTTCCAAATCTTTGGAATATTGATATTAATTTAAAATGGAATAGCACCTCTAAAGTATAGTAAAGGCAAATAAAGATATAGATTATTGGAGATTTAAAATATAACTTCACTTGGTTCCTAGTAATTTTTTGAACAAAAAATTGATATCCCAAAAAAGAAAAGGTGAGTAGACAGTGACTCTCAGAAGGCATGTATTGGTGTGAACAAATATCATGATTAAACTCAGTTCTTATGGGAGCATTGTTCATGTTACAAATTCCCTGCTTGGGGAAAAATTGTTGTGATAATCAGTTTCTGGTTACAGGAAATCAAAATAATTCAGAATTTATTTAGTTAAAAAAATTTTTTTTCCCTCTTTCAAAAACAGTAATTCTTTTTAGATTAGAAGATAATGATATGTAGAATGAGCTTAATGATTCAAACAGCTCTTAAAAGTGTGTCTTTTGGTTTGTTTCTTCCCTTTTTATCATGATTCAGAAAGCACATAATTGATAATGGCAGTCATCACACTCCTACATTCAACAGGTATTTATTGAATCTTTATGGTGGGCTGTCGTAAATGCTGTGACTGATACAGATACAGTTCCTAAAATCTAAGTATTATGCAGTTCAGAATAAATAAACTCAAGTAAGAGAGTAATTTGCTTTGCTTTGTTATAGTTTTCAAAAATGGACACAAATAGAATTCATACTTAATAATACAAATAGGCCACGTCTGTGGCCAGACAGCTTTATTCATGATTTATAGTTTGTGCCCTGTTGTTGTTTTTAAAACGTAATTTTTTTTCCTAGAAAGAATATTTAAGAAGGAAGTCATAAATATCTATAACACTATGACTTTTAAGTCAGATAATAGACATCTAGAATCTTCAGGGCATGTCTACAGCTTCAGAATCATTTGAGTAAATTGAAAAAATTGAAGAAATGCATATCTATCCAACCAGAGCATTAGAAAATTTGCCTTTGTCACAATGGTTATTTTTGTCGTGGTAGTCACTTTTGTTTCTGGCAAAAGGCAATCCTTGGAGACTTTGTAGTAGAAAAGGACAAAACAAAGTGGGTGTTTTGGTTTTGCTTTATTTTGTTTTGATTGTTCTTGATCGGTTGCCATTACTTTCTTCTTACAATCACTTGTCCGTGGTCACCCTCTTTTCTGTTTTTTTCCAATTGCCCTGTTGAGGTGTCCCCATGTCAAATTCAGCTCCTGTTTCAGGACTGAAAATGGCAGTGCAAGTCTAATGGAGGCTGGAAGGTTTCCTCCATCCTCCCTCCATCCCCACCCCACCCTGTTCCCTTAGGAACCAAAACTGACTCTTCCGGAACATTTTCACAGACTTATTAGGTTGCAACCCTGAAGGTGTTTTGTTGTTTTGACCTTAGAATTTTGTGAGACATTTGAGTGTGTTCGTGTGCGTGCACGTGCTTAAGCGAAGGAGTTACTTGTGCCTTCAAAAAATCAATTTCTCTGCCCAAGCAAAAGGTCAGACATTGCACTTGACCCAGAGCGAAATGTTGGTGAAGGGCTCACTTCTACTTTAGTCAGAATGAGTTCAGATCTTAGTAGGGTAGTAGGGGATGACTTGCTTGAGCTAGGTACTGTTGTGTTTGTGCCCTGTCCTCCTATGCGGACTGGTCACTTTGTTGTATATGTAAGTTATGTGGGTATAAACACATATAGCAGTTACTCCCTGACGGTCTTACTTTCTTGAAACTATAGCCAGAACATAGCTTGTACTATCAAATATGAAAAAGCAATATAATTGAATGAAAAAGAAAGCTGAAGGACAATCCAAGAATAATATAAACAGAAGTTATTTTAAAACATTAGAGGGAGTGCTTTATGCAAAAGAGAAAGTGAATTTATTGTTTCATTCTCTTTTCTCCCCGCTACCCCTTTCAAGAAAACGTAAAGCCCCAAGTGAGTGGTTGTATGTGTCTGATGGCTTATATAAACATAGAAGAAGTCTTCAGATGGCTAAAATAAACATGTGTGTGTTACTGAAGGATATGTTTACACAAACCATTTGCTCAGCCTCTGAAATAATGAATAAATGAAGATTTTACTGAAATAATCGGAAGGATTTTTGTGTTTCTGCTGATGCCATAATTGAATGGCACCAAAGAGACTTTTATCAGCTATTTTCCATGTTACATGTGTTAGCAGTTCCTTTCTATGAGTTGAATGCTTCATGCTGTAGTTACTTCACACGTTTTTGTAAGAAATTGTCGTTTATTACTGCAATTCTAGAAAGTTGCTTGATTTCCCAAGAGAAATTTAGCAGCCAGTAAAGGTTATTTGGATCTGGTTGGTCAGGAGAGGGAGGGCAAAAAGGAAGGGGTAATAACATTCATTTCATACATGTAACTTAATTTGCATAACACTGCCCTCAACCGTTTGCCTTGCTTTGTCCATAAAATTTTCTTTTGAAAAATGTATGCTCTCAAAAGGCTTAAGAATGAATATCTAAACAAAAGCAATTTGTAATATTGGGTTGCAAACCATATGTTTGTATGTACATACGTGTGTTTGCATGTGTGTATGTATACATGTGTATCATGTGTGTATATGTATGTGTGTGTAACTCCACATATATGTGGCACGTGTATGGTAAGGGCAGTATGTATCCTGTCCCTTAGGTGGTATTAAGAGTTAACTTTTATTTCAACATTACACTTAGACCATCCCTGTGAATTCACTAGGTTAGCATTTCCTGCTCAGTTTGTTATCTTGACACATAACTACAGTACAACAGCTGGGTTGTTCCTGGAGTTCCTGGGGGGAGCTTTATTCTCCGAGTGCTGAATTTCCTTTTCAGCTGTCAGCTCTAAAGTGTGTTCAAATGTTCTAATTTTTATACACCATTCTGGGCCCCTAGCACCACTCTGGGACTATGATAGAAATGCTGATAAGGTAAATGAGTGGAAGAATCTTTGGTTCAAGGTGGAGAACTGCAAAAGCCAAAATTGCACATGACCATTGTTCGGTACTGGGGCTGCTAACTAGGGCTGCTCTTTGCATTCAAATATTCTATTTAAGGGAATTACTCCATTCTCATCAAAATTATCTGCACCTGTTATAAAATCAAAACTAAAAACGTCACTGTTCTTCAAAATGGTCTTGATCTGGTTTTCACAGACCCACAACATCTGTGATCTGGCCATTGAAAAAAATATGTTGGGATTTGTTGTAGTTTTGCCTAACTTTCTCTATTTATAAAGAAAGATTTGTACAACACGACGTTTCCTTTTTATCTAGGCAAACTCTTCAGAACACTTCCTAAGAAATTAATTGTATTCCAGCCAGACTTGCATGCTGCCATCCCACAGGAAATGGGTCAGCAATCCATTAAGATGCCATTAGATAATCTAATTTGGAACTTAATCTCTAAATTAACCATGCTCCATACTTGAAGCATACTTGAGAGAAAGAAAAAAAGTTTACGTTTGAATCGATAGGGGAGCCGAAGCGTGAAGAAGGCTGTTTGTTTTTTCTGTAGCTGTGGTCACGTCTCAAGCCGTCTGGTAACCAGGAGAAACCAGACATGATGTAATTCCAGATTGAACTTGAACTTCAGGGACTTAGGATGGGGGAACAATGGACCATAGGAATCAATAATGTCCATTTTCCACATGATTATGTTTGGAGCTTTAAGTTAACCTTTATGGGAGAAGCAGCAGGATCTGCAGTGTGACCAAAATGAGATGATCCTGAGACAAGATGTTATAGGAAAGAAAACAACTTTTTCCATGATATTTTCTGAGCAGCACTGCAGATTCCAGCAGGATTAGAAAAGTTCCCGCTCTGCAGTAAACCGGTGGCTTGTTCAGAGCACTCTTTGTTCGCTTAGGTAGGACAAACTTAATCTTACGTTTCCTGTCAGATGATTTTTGGCAGCGCTACTGGAGAGGGAGGAGCATGATTCAGAAAATTCCCATATGTAAACCTTGCTGATTAACCCTTTGCAATGAAAGGAAGTATATTAAACACCTACTTTATTTGAATATGTTTTATGTAAAGTGCCATATTTACATATGCATTGCATCCATAAGAAATCAGGGCTGTCGGCAACGGATGCACCATTGTCAGCTTATCCTTTTGATTCTCATGTTGGCTAGTGTTATTAGTAGGTATATGATACATTTTTTTGTCATATTTACTTAAATAAAAAAGCTGTTAATGAATATATGTAACAAGCATAATAAATTATAGAAGAAAAAAGAAAAGGTAAAGACCTATTTAATTTCAAGGAATTGAAGAGCACGAATTTTGAATATTCAGAAATTGTAGAAAGTTACAGTTATTCTCTCCCATGTTCACTTTGTTTTACAAGAAGGAAGATCTTTTGCCCACGCAAACAGAATAGCAAGCACGGTATTCAAATGTGTTCAGTGCCTTAGTCATGTGTAATTTTATGCTTCAGAATTCTGATCCAAGTAAGTTTTCATTCTTTAGAGGTGGAATTGTGCAAATAATGCTGATTTTTGCTTTTACTGAAAATCATTTGTGAAAGAATCTCTTTTTGCTTTTGTATAAAACTTACATTTCTATTTAATTTCGTATGCCCTGGGTGATTTTCTCTCGTGAAAGGCATTATTTTGAAGCACCATTTTTGTAGAGAATTTTGTCTGCTGTTGAAGGATCACATATGCAAATAAGAGGACCAGTAGCACTTGTAACAATGGCATAGAAAAGGAGCCCAGGGTTAGAGAGGAATACAGAGAGAGAAAGGAGCTGGAAATCAACATGTGGGCTTCTCCACTGTGGCATGGTCTGTGGGAGGAGATAAAATAATTACCTCGAGCCTGATAATTTTATATTTTTTTACTTGGATAAACCCTCCCACAGCTACATAAGTTGTTACATATGTATGCATGTGTGTACTGTAATTCATTTATAATTAGTCATCTTCATAATAATTATTCATCTTTCATTTCAATTCTAAAATATGAAAAAGATCAAACACATTTTTTTAAATCTGCTTAATTTGGCCTGTTGGAGGGAAGAGCTCTTTTTCATATTTATTTAAACTAAATATTTTAAGGAAATAAGTTTTTATTGCTTTTAAGTATATAGATTGCTGTGTTGAAGGGTCTTCTAGGATTATGTAAGAGCTTTTTACTAGGAGTACAGTAACTGTAATGAGCACATCTAATGTTTAGTGACAGTGGTCCCATATGTAAGGCCTTTTCTTGCCCTGTGCCCTTCATTAGATAAAATATTTCACTGGCAGATGCCATTATTTTACTTAGAAAATGCTAGCACTGATGCATGGTAAAGTTAATATTCAATCCAGCATGGCCCGATAATAAAACACGTCTGAAACAATTGAATATAAATTAATGAGGTTTGATGGCCTACCATTTTGATATGCTATTTTCAAAACCGTTGGTCCCCAAGGAGTAGCAATAAAGAAGGCTATTTACCTACTTAGTTAAGAAACAAATACATTTCTCTTTCATTACTATGAAGTGCTGTTGCTTGCAGTTAGAATAATTCCATGAGCCACCTGCAGTTTATGATATTTGGTGTTTCCCAGAGAGCCCACAAGAGTACTTTGCATTTCAGGTAAGAGCTAGCCAGGGAGCTTTCCGATACAGATTATTACAAATAGTAATAATCATTAGAAATCATCTTGCATGCAAATAGGATCATTCAGATGGCAATAATGATTCCTAAAAATGGGAAGAATAAATCGAAGAAACACAAGACCCATGTAAAGCACTTTGTATATTTCACTTGGAGTCTAGCCTTATCTAAAGTGGAATTCAACAAGCAAATTATTAACACACAGCCACATGCGTACAGACATAAAGTCAAATATTGCATTCAGCTGAAAAGCAACTGGATAAATAAAATATAGTTATTTGTACTGAAATTTGGGCTCAAGAGTTAAACTTCCGTAGGAATTTCAGCGTGTCCCAGTGATAAGAATCTTAATTCATAGAATTTCTTATATAATTCAGTGATAATATAAATTCTAGTCCAGTGAGAAAAGTAAAGTGTGTTTGACAAAAGAGGGAGATGAGGTAAAGAGTAGTGGATAAAAATATAGATCCTAGAACCACACTGCTTGTTCAAATCCTGACTTCTCCAACTCAATAACAATATGAATTGGGCAAGCCACTTAACTTCCCAGCTTCAGTTTCCTCATCTGTAAAATCAGGATAATAATGGTCCTTTCTTACAGGTTTTTTTGAGGATTAAAAGCTTTAAGGTAGGTCAAGTGCATAGAACAGTGCCCGGCAAATAACACACACTGTGTAAGTGCTAGCAACTGCTATAGTTACCAAGTACCATTTTCTTTGTTCTAATACATTAATGGAGTCGACTTAAATGCCGCTCCTTTATTCCTTCCACTGGTCTGAGTGAACATTTTTTCACAAGAGTTAATCTGCAGTCTTTGTGTTTTATTGAAGTAAGCACCCAGTCCAAATGAACACATATGCAATCCAGGATGGTGTGGTTTCTTTCTTAATTAACCCACCTTGCCTAGTTTTTCTAGACATGTTTTTAACTATTAACAGGGAAAATTGTTTATTGTCCATTTTGGGAGGGACACTAATACTTGTTAATATTGTGCCAATAAAATTAGAGTATGTAGCCAAGGAAGTAAAAACTTTCCTTCTTGGGGCTATCTCGAACTGGTGCAAAGGAAGTAAAGGCAAATCCTTCTTTTAAATTAAAATATCTATATTATCTATTTCCCATGCTTTCTGTACCTCTGCTTATTTTTATTGTTATCTATAAATAATGTGGCTGTTGGTATCATTGAGGTATGTATACACAATTCTCTGTGCTTCATTCCTGTACTGTTTTTTAAGCTTCTTGAAAGAGTACTTACTGTCTTCTCAGTAGATATGGTAGCCTCATGATTCAATAAGTATGTAAATTCTAAATGGGCAATATTATTACTCCTGTGAAGGGTATTAGTACACTGGATACTTTGACGTTTTATAAACTGTTTAACAAATGGGTTGCCCAATTCATTATCAAATAAACACAGACTAATAATAAATGAATTTTGCCATTCTTAAAATATTGATATCTCTTATCATTTTAATCACTCAAGACTAATAGGTGAAGTCTTTGTTTGGTTCCTGACTCAACTAAGTGGCTTCACAGATGTTTATTTGGCACGCTATTGCTCTTCAGTGATCTATAAGTTAAGGGCCTAATCCTTTTTGGCCAAGAAGGCATAGTCACAGAATGCATAATTTTTAAAAACATAACCATCAAGTGTTGGTTTGGCTGCACAGAGCAATTTTCTCTCTTTCTTGCATTGAAAGGTGCAGTCTGTTTATTGCTTGTATCTGCAAAGACCAACGATTTAATCCGATTTATCCAAGATAAGTAAAATATAGTGTGTCATTTTTAAAGGGAAGAAATGGGTATCTTCTTCCTTCTTAACCTTCACCGTAAGTGGCACCGTAGTAGAACTGCAACTAGATTTGTTTTTAGAGGAGATAGACACATGGAATTTCAGATTGCTTGGCTACCCAGATCAAACACATGTTCCATGCACGAGTCTCCTCTGCATCAACCTCTTTAGCTAGATTATAATCTTGCTTGTGTGGGGTATAAAAAGTTCATTGTCTCCTGAAGCAAATAAATTTTGCCTTCAGAAAACTCTGTACGAAAGTTCTTCCTAATGTTGCGCTGATGTCTGACTTCCCACGGAGGCAATGTAACATAGTGCAGTGGCTGAGAAATCTGACAGAAATGATTCCTACCAGAAGACTAGGTGGGAGACTTTGGGCAAGTAGCTTATCTTACTTCCATTTCTTCATATTTGAAATGGGGATAATGATATGGCCATTTCAAGAGCTCTTTGAGAGAATTAAGTGGCAGCATATGTAAAAAAACAAAGACGGAACCTTGCTCATAGTAAGTGCTCAGCATGGTCTGGAAGTCTCTCCCTTTGTGCTATTTCTGTCTATTTGAATGAATCATGCAGAAGAAGTCTACATATCTTTCCAACTCAATTGCCACGTCTTCCCTGCCTCCCTTCAGCTGTTCCTTAAATGACGTAACTTGGTGAGTGTCTTCAACAATGAAATGCCATAGAGTTTGTTTTGTTTTCAAGAGTGATCCCTAGAAGAAACACAGTGCTTCAGAGGTAGCCTAATTAGCATAAAATGAAGCAGGACCGTCACCTACTCTTAATGTATTTTAAGGTCAAAATAATTTGTGGGCTTCCTCCCTTTTGGGGAAAGCCACGGCATACAGTTTGGGCAAAATAGTGCGAAAAGATTATCCATGATATCAGACATTTTATTTTGGAATTTTGATTTAGCGCTTGTGTAATTTTTTATAATGAAATATCTCATTATATTGCACTCAGTCGTCATCATTAGGGTGAGTTGTGCTTTGTGTTGAGATCCCATCGAAATAGTTTGTGCTTTTTTTGTGCCTGATTTTTCACAAAATAATTATGTTCTTTTCTTTTTTGATGATTATGGTCAGTTAGTATATTCTAAAGATGTGCTTTCAACTTTCAGTCATGCTCATCTTCTGTTTGCCCAAAGAAAGGTGATTTGGCCATGGAAAATTTGATGAAAACAAAGTAAATGCATGCTTGAAGATATATTGCTCAATTAGCTGAATTTGACCTTGAATATTTTGAAATCCTTTCAGTTGTGTTCTCATGTCTCTTAATAGAATGCAGATTGTTGGATTAAATTTAAGATTATCCATACAGCAATTCTCATTCCACTATGAATTAAAACTATTAAGCATTTTACATATACTAATTTGTATATGTATATGTGTGTTTATTTTATCCATACATATTATTATTGTCATTAATTTATATAGAGAGAAAGATATATCAAAAGCACTGTTACATTTTTACCTGAATAGCTATGCAACTTTAAGCATTGTGTTTTTAAATTAAATGATCTCTATTACTTTGTTTGATTAAACATTTTTTTTTATGTTTGCTATCATAGTCTTTAAATTAGTTTTACCAGGTTTTTTTCAATGGGACTACCAAAGAAAGCTCTAAAAAATGTCTGTGCGTTATAGTTCTGAACTTAACCTACAAATTGGCAATAAGAGACTTGTAAAACTCATATATGGGGTCTGCATAGTGTTAATGTTTGAGATTTATTTCCCCCAAAAGGTTCATAAACAGTATTGACAAATATATTGCACTCTGCAATTTTGATATGGCCATAATGTAGGATGGGAGGCTTGAAAGGTTTAAATAAACATTTAAATTAAATTTGTCAGGCATTCTGCAGCAAGAGTTCTGTTAGTGACTAGCATCAGTTTACTTTTATTGAGCATTTTCCAAAGAATAATGATACATATCTCTTCTAAAGAACTGAGTAAGAAAGCTATTGCAAAATAAACCCTGAATTCTGCCATTAGTTGGTAGACTTGTCCATTTAAGGAGCCATACCTATTTTCAACCATTCAAATATACTTTACATCCCTAAAGCATGAAATCTCTAAATGGCTTTCTTAAGCTCATTTAATTTGGGACTCTTGTTGATTTTGCAAAACGATTTGCTTGTTGTTGACATAGTCTTTTACTCTCAAGGACTATCTATTTTAGCTTGTAGTTTCGCTTTTAATACATACTTCTTATTCAGGTTAAAAACAATGGCTATCCATTTTTGTAATTTATTTTATTTGTTAAGAAATAGCATCAGCTATAGCCAGATTCTAAAGAGATATATAAGGCTAGGTCATTTTCTCTATGGAGCTCACCTTTCAGTCAGTAAGACTAGATAATCATAGATACAGATAATTATATGAAGTAATAAATGCCATGATAGGACTGTTTACAAAGTGCAGTGGAAACAGTCGAGGGGGAAATGAGTTTCATGATGCATTATGTAACATTGTTCCCAATAAATGGTGCTAAGCACAGAAATAATTGTTGAAAATGTGTGTGGGAAGAAAGAAATATGTGAAAACAATTAAGTGTCTTAGAAAAGGTTTCAATAACACATATTCTTATTCTTTAGGATTATAATTTCTCATCAGATAATAAGGAAATATCTTTTTAGTTTGAATGTGATTATTCCTGCATAATCAATTTTTGTTAATGCTGAGTATCTCTAATTTTAAATTCAGAGATGGGATGTCTATTTTCTTTCTATAGGAGACTCAATCACTAGGTATTCATGAGTATATGTAATCTTGGGCAAAAACCTTTTAAAAATATATGTTTGGATGTGATTTGAAATAATTGATTTATCGAAAAATTTATTGAACATCTACCATGTGCTAGGTTCATATTAGATGGTTAGCAAAAAGAGAGATGGACTTTGATGTCATGGAGCTTATAGTCTGATTATAAACTCGCTTGAAAAAAAAAATCACTTGAGTGTAAAAGGTCACTGTGGTTTTTTTTTTTTTTGAAATATTAACTCAGAAATATGTACTTAGACATGTAGCAATAAACAACATTTTGCATAGAGGTATTACCAGAGTGAAAAACAGTATACATCGAGTTTTTTAAATGCAAATTTGTTTCTTCAGGTTAATATTCCGTAAAGGTTTTTGTACCTTTGGGATTCAAACATGAACTGACGAGCATATCTAAATTGATAGCCACAGTAACAGTGTCCACCTTACCTCGTGGTTTCAAAAGTACAGCAAAGGGTACTGAATGAAATTTAAAACACTGGAAGTATGTCTCCATGCGAGGCTGTGACTAAACCAAGTATGGAATTGCCAGTTTGATGTTTTCTTGGTTCCTGATTATTTGTGAAGCTGTTACTTAGCAGACATTCATTCTGAGTTGAGTGTTGAAACAAGCAATACATCAGATTAGGTGTACTCCAGGGTGTATGGTGTGGGGTTATTTTGTGATATGTAGATCTGGTGTTATTTTCCACCATATGATACTTCTTTAATGAGAGATTATACCAGTAGCAATGAGAGAACTGTTTTTCAATTTTTTTTTTTAACATCGCCAAACTCAGTATAGGTAAAAGTTGAGCTGAGGGAGAGAGGCAGAAATCCTATCTGCTTACTTCCTCCAGCACACGCTCCCATTCGCCCTCCCAACGCGCCATATTCAGAACAGCTCAAACGTGGTGTCATTACTGAGGGGAGGAGCAGGGAATGTTCAGGCTTCTGTTGTAAGCCAACATAAGAAAACATGAGTTGGAAAGAAAACTCTGGTTCTCTCTAAAAGTAACTTATAGAGGAGGATAAGAAAACCACTAGAGAGCTGTAGAACTAATAAGCACAAGCAGAGACCCTTGTGGCCTCCTATAAATGTTTTCTCTCACAATGGGTATTCTGTGGAGAACAAAAAAAGCCGTGTTCCATTTTGGTTCTACGATTTTCATTTGTTTTGTGTTCACTAAAAAAATTCCGGTTAAGATATGTTTTGATAATTAGGCATTTCCAATTGCGTATTATGCACGGGCCTATCTACAAAAATATATTTTTTCCTGTTGTGAAAGGGAAAGAAATATCTTTCATTTCACATTTCAGTTTTATTCAACCCAATAGGCAGGTAAAAAATTGAAACCCATCTTACCACCGAATTGCTTGTGAATTAAAGGGAAAACAAGATTAGAATATAACTGGCAAACTATATTGGTACCAGTGTAGATTGCTGCTATTCTTCTTCTTTTTCTTCCTTTCTTTTTTTTTTTTTGAACAGCCAAAAAATCATATAGCATTTACATTGAAGTGGATGCAATGTTTTAGGAAGAATATCCTCAAATCAGTTAGAGTTCAACAATTGTGTGTGTGTCCTACTCCGGGTTTTTCTGCCTCACAATTACTGTTACTTTACATGAAAGGGGTAAACCATATAGTGTATATAGGTATAATAAGCATAATTTGACACATTTATCTTATATTAGACTATAATTTTGAAAAAAGTTATAGTAGTAATTTGATGCATCTGGAATGTGTATTTGTCATATTGTTGTAGATTGTAACGTTGTGTTTTTTTTTCTTTTTTTCTTTCCTCCCCTGCTGCCCCTCTCCTCTCAACAGTCCTGGTACCTGGGCTAGCTTGGTTCCTTTCCAAGTGTCAAATAGGACACCCATCTTACCGGCAAATGTCCAAAATTACGGTTTGAACATAATTGGAGAACCTTTCCTTCAAGCAGAAACGAGCAACTGAGGGAAAAAGAAACACAACAATAGTTTAAGAAATTAAAAAAAAACAGAACAGGAAAAGAGGAAGACTGGACAAAACAAAACAAAACAAAGGGAGAAAGGAAAGAAACTGAAGAAAGAAGATAATAGACCAGCAATTGCAGCACTTACAATCACTAATTCCCTTAAGGTTGAAACTGTAATGACATAAAAAGGGTCGATGATATTTCACTGATGGTAGATCGCAGCCCCTGCAACGTAGCCTTTGTTACATGAAGTCCGCTGGGAAATAGAAGTTCTGTCTCTATGACAATATATTTTAACTGACTTTCTAGATGCCTTAATATTTGCATGATAAGCTAGTTTTATTGGTTTAGTATTCTTGTTGTTTACGCATGGAATCACTATTCCTGGTTATCTCACCAACGAAGGCTAGGAGGCAGCGTCAGAGGTGCTGGGTGACAGAGCCATGAGCCAGCCATTTTATAAGCACTCTGATTTCTAAAAGTTAAAAAAAATATATAAAATCTCTGTAGCCTTTAGTTATCAGTACAGATTTATTAAATTTTGGCCCTTAACCCAGCCTTTTCCAGTGTGTAACCCAGTTTGAAATCTTAAAAAAAAGAAAAAAAAAACAGAAAAAAAAGAAAAAAAGAAAAAAGGGAAAAAAAACAGTTTGAACACAAAGGCTCTATGGAAGAAATGCCTCTATGTAGGTGAAGTGTTATCTCTGCATGCAACAGTAAAAATTAATATAATATTTTCCCCACAAAAGAAACACTTAACAGAGGCAAGTGCAATTTGTAAATTTATATCTAAAGGGGAATCATGATTATAAGTCCTTCAGCCCTTGGACTCTAAATTGAGGGGATTAAAAAGAATTTAAAATAATTTTGAGCGAATTTATTTTCCCCTCAGTTTTTGAGGGCATTAAAAAGGCATTAAATCAAGACAAATCATGTGCTTGAGAAAAATAAAATTAATGAAAACACAGCACTTATGTTGGTTTAGCTGCAGCCTCCTTGGAGGTAGAATTTATTTATTTAAAATTACTGGTTGCATCAAGAACCCATAGGGTGTACAAAAGGTTCTATAAAATCTGCATTATAGAGACAAAGAGGCAGGCAAATCCATGTCACAAGGGTAAAGCTTACAGTTTACAAACTGGGAACGCCAGGGTGTAGGATATAAAAACGCACTCTTGAGAAAACACACGTAATCAGGGTGCTGAAAACTTGCATGGTGCTTTCAGACATTAGCCTTGTTCAACAAATTTCTTGTATTGACAGATCCATAGTGTGCATGGGCAGACACATTTTGCCTCTATGTCTCTTAAAATTTTAATTAAAAATACTCTTTCCAGTAATCCTAATTTGCACGAAGATATAATGTCCACATTACGTGCCTTGCCTTGAAATCTAAAAAACAAAAAACAAAAAAACAAAAAAAAACAAAAAAGTGACATCACTACACTTGTTTTGCTGCATTTATTATCATTTTAAATCTTTACCATTTTTATGACAAAATATTTTGTACTCCAGACGAAGAAAAATGTGTGACATCATGGATTTTTTAGACAGTTATACCTTTATCTCACATTTATAAAGCATATCATGGCTGTGTATAGTTGCCGCTTAAAAATTGTAATCGACCAGCAATATTTTCAGTATTTTGGTGTTTTTTTCTATTAACCTTTCATGTTTTTCATCTTCCAATTAATATTTGGGGGGAGGGGTTTCAAATTTATACGAATTATGCAATACCAAGTTTTGCCTATGTAGGTAGTGCTTTTAGCTGTATTGGTTATTATAGGTAAGTACACAGATTTAAAAAAAAAATAATGTATGCTTTTTTTTTTGTTTGTTTGTTTTAATTGACCAAAGTGGGTACTGCTATTTTTGCAGTGTGATGAGGTCCTTTTGTGTACTGAGAGATGGACAGGGGATTTTTTTTTAATATACATATATATATATTCTGGGGTGGGTGGGAGGATTTTTAACACTTTACAGTGTAGCTGTGAAGCAGTGCACCCCGAGATGGGCCTGGGCTGCAAAGCAACTGTTCTGCCTACTGTGACAAACTTCAACTTACACAGGTTCCCCCTCTCTGACTTCCCACCTGGGGTGCAAGCTGAACTCATTTCTGGTTTTCATAACAACAAATAGTAAGAACGAGCAAACGCAACCGATTCTCCTGGAGGCAGACTTGACTTAAAAAGGCAGACTTGGCTTGGTGATAGTTTTTCTTGAAAGTTTCAGATCCACAGTGAAGAGTGAGCCTGTCTCATATTTGGCAAAGACATTTGTCGAAATGTCCACATAGAGGATGTTGGATGTTTCAAGCTTTTGGGTTTAACACATGAATATACTTTCTCCTACGAAACACACTAGACCAGTTGGAAGGAGTGCTCCTGTATTCTTTCCCTGCTACTTTTGGTCCCCATTTCTTCATGGATGATAGGATATGATTTACCTGTGACTTACTACTACTTCAAATGGATGGCAGTGCACTTGGATCGTTTTATTTTTGTTTTTGTTTTTTTGTCGTTGTTGTTTTTGATATCCAGAAGATTGAACAGAGGATTGCTATTATTGAATGTATTTGGACTGATAGATTAAAATCAAAGTTCAATTTTTTAGGAACAACAAAAAAAAATAAATCTTGTTAAGTTTTCATTTTACCTGCCCTTTTAAAACTGAGAACCAGAGCAGAAGGGAAATATAGAATTTTAAGAAATTAATCTTCCTGTGGATGAATTAAACCCATTAGATGCTGATGGGATCTTTTTAAAGGCATGGTACCTCAAGTTTATATTTGATTTAGTTTTGAGGGCTAGAGGGTGAACGGAGGCTGGTTTTACTGTGCCCCCTCCCTCACCCCCAAGTTCCATTGAGTGAATTCATTACTGGAAGGAAAATCTTTCAGAATTAGTGACACACGGTAGGCTGTCTTAAGGAGCCCCCTGACCCCCTTTCCCTAGGCCATGGCCTAATAAAATAAACTGTCAATTGTTCTCACAGCATATCATTTAATAATGAATACTTTAGAACAATGCTTATGGGCTGGAGAATTGTATTAGATTAGCCCATTCAGTTTGATAGCCCAAATGCTGAATAGCACAGCGGGATCCCAGCAGTGCAAGTTCAAAAGTAAGTCCAATCATTTCTGTGATACTTGCCCTAGTAGAAAACAGATAATCTCAGCCAAGCTCTTCATGTATCTTTGACCTATTAGGTAAACAAATCAACCTCACAGGACACACAGTATTTTTTAAGGGCAGACTCGCTCTTTTTTTGCCAGTGAATGAGCAGTTCTAGCTAAACAAGTTACACACTGTGGGTATTCTTGCCTGCCTCTTGAATACAAAGGCCTAGTTCAAGTGTTGCTTTTTTATTTTAAATCCATTTTTTTTCTTCTTTCCTTTTGAGATAAAACTATTAAAAGTACTACTATATATGTAAAATCTCAAATCCATTTTTCAACCTCCTCCTCTTTTACCAGGAAGTATATTCAGACGAAGGGCCCCACTTTTGCAGGTCTTGCACGCCCCTCCCTTACCCAGAACTGCAGAGCTTCAGGATGGCGAAGGTCACCCAAGGGCATCAGTAGGTGGTGGTGTCTCCAGCCACCGGTTCCACGGCACTGTTGCAGCCCGCCACTCACAGTGCCTCTGAAGCGTATTTCCCCTGGAGTGACGTGAGCATTTGAGGCTTGTCTAATGAAAAAAAAATACAAGGCAGTGAAGGAGACTGTACATAAAGACATGGCAAAAATCTTAATTATAGCAATATAGTTATCGGGTAATGTTCGGGTGGGCAGCTCCATTAAAAGATATGTGAATGAATCTGTGAAGCTGCAAGTAGCAAGAAGAGCGAAAGGTCTTCTTAATGAACCGCCTACCTTGTAGACAGTAATTTGTACACTGTATAGTTTTGTTAAGAATTTTTTTTTAAATTAAAATTCCCATGTTTGTAAAGCTAACTTTTTAACAATTATAATGGAACTATATGTTGTTTCCATTTTTAAAGTAAACAAGAATATTCCTTGTTTAGAGGCTGGACTTGAGTTAAAACTCTCCAGTCTCTTAAGTTATGTATTAAAAAAAGAAAATCTGTCCATGTTAGGAGTTATTTCACAGATTCCTGTGCTTGAAAAGCATAGGATACTAATCCTTTAAAAAAGTGTAAATGGAGAAAAGTTATATTTTATGAAGGTTATTTTGTTGTATTTAGTATTGGAAAAGTTGGTTTTCAGAGCATTTCAGAATGTCGGAAGCACCACTGTCTTTTTATTAGTATATACGGCCTTTAGCAAAAGTTTTTGTGATTGTTACGTGATGGTATTTAAGGTTAAGTTTCACAGAGCATTCAGGATAGGCAGAAAACTACAGCAGTGCTATGTCTCACATAATGTGTCCTCAGGGAGCAGAATCTTGGATTTGTGACTTGTAGCTTCATAAGGACTCAACGAAAGAGATTGCACAGGGACATCTTCAGCGGTGTGACAGCAGGACATGTTCTTTACCTAGACTCAAAATTCTATGTACTGTGTGAAACGATGAAGGCTGCAGAAAGTTATCCCATATTCAATGTACAGTATTCATTTTTAATGAAACAACTCTACAATATTGCTGGCAGATAGGCCCCAAGCATGACATTCAATCTAGTTTACATGTTCCTGTCAAGGTCTTTTGTTAACATTAACCAGCTGCATGCTTCCTGGACTTTA
>CAUYRT010098259.1:50000-57278 GCA_963574885.1 Lepilemur ruficaudatus
TTCCCATTAATTTAACTGTGAACTTTTATTTGTGAAACTGTCCTGAGGCTGTTTCGTAATGCAGCAAAGTAATCAGTTCCAAATTAGTATTCAGGTGAGTTAATGATAACATAGATAAAGATATCTTGCCCTATTTGTAAACATAAACACTCTTTTTCCCTTGCAGAGAATTTTTTAGAAAAACACACATATTGAGAAGTCCAGAGTTAAACCTAATTAATTTTACTTTATATTTCATTGCCAACACAGGCAGGGTAAATGAAGGGAAAGGAAATAATGGTTTCCTTTGCTGTCACTATTTGGAAGAAACTCCAGATATAAACTGGAAAGTAATCAACCATCTCTGATGAATCCAAACATTTTAATGTGTGCAACACAGCCTGGGAAAAGCAAAAATCATATTAAATGAGAGAAAAAATTCAAAAACATAAAAAATAATTTAAACAACATTCATAAGTAGTAGGAAAGAATTAAGACAAGAAAGAAATCTTATTATAAACCTACCAATTTTGCATTTGAGATCGAGCTCCACAGTAGTCACAGAGTTTTAGCTAGCTCTTAATTAACTAAATAACTAGAGTAGAGAGAATACGGTAGAGATGAAGGACATGATTCTTATGTGTTCTTGACTTTTTCTGATGCATTTTGGTCTTCACAAATACAGCAAACGTGTGTCTTCAGTTTTCCAAAGAAGTTTCCGTTTCCTCTACCCTTATTTTTAAAAATAACTTAATCCGGTAAACGTATAACTACATTTAATTTTATGTCCTTATAAAACTTAGCATAGAAGTAAATTACTTGACAGAAAAAGACCCAGATTTATTGTGAGGTTTGGGATAAAATGTAAACCACAAATCCAGGGAGTACTGGAAAGATCTTGTCTCCATGACAATGGAAACCCATTGGGTCTGGTGGGTACTGCATTCATTTTCACATTGACCTCTTGCTTGGGTAGCCTGAAATCAAAACTAGCTTTGGCTCTAGCTCATGTCCTTGCTGGGAATGCTTATTAAGTTGTATGTTACCTGGGGCTAATGACATCCACATGGGCCCTCAGGCTTTGGTGCTTTCCCCTTCTTACTCTCTCTTGCTGTAGCACTGTTCCCGCAGGCTGCCCCTCTGGTGAGAAGTCTCAGGGCACATTCTCCGTCCAGTCTAAAGGAGGTACGTGTGGAGAAATAAGTCAAATTGATAGCACATGTTAGAAATCACCATCAAGCCACCAATATCACCATTTCCCATTAATGGTATCAGAGGTACATCATAGAGGGTGGTAGAGGGCAGGAGACATCTCAGATAAGAGGCAAACAGTTTTGTTAGCAGAAATATAAGAGTAAATATGATTGACACTTGTTGAATGATTACTGAGTCGGGCCCTGGGCTAAATACTTTACTTGCATTATCTTATTAAATTAATGTAAGGCTCATGAAAGAGAAATACACTAACAATATTCCTATTTCATAGATGAGAAAACTGAGGCAGACGGATGAAATGACTCATGCAAATGAATAATGGGAAATAACAAGTTTAAATAGCATCTCATTAATAGATCTAAACTGTTTAATAACATATGTCTTAAAATTTGGCCCAATAGAATAACATAGTTATTATAGAACTTAGAAATTTTAGAATTCTCTTAACCCCAAATTTAAACTAGAGACCAAAGCAACCACTGATCTTCTCTGTTTTCTAGGATTTGTGTGAGGAATAATATTTTGATCACCAATTTTGATTTCAAAATTATAAACCTCAGTAAGTTTTGGTGAAGGTAGACATTCAAAACTCAATATATTATCAGTTATTCTACTATCACTTTTTAATTAATTCACTATTGGGCTTATATGTGCAATAATAGAGTAGTAGCTACAGTTTATTAAAGACTTATTACTGGGGACTAGAGCCCGAGCTAAATATTTTACAGATATTTAACTAAATTCTCAAAAATAGGTATAATTATCCCCATTTTACAGATGAGAAAAGAGAGGTTCAGAGATTAAGCAACTTCATCCAACTGTGTGCATCATTAATGTGGTGGACCCAAGATTAGAACCCAGGTATGCCTGGCTGCAAAAATTATGATCATAACCTCTGAGTTATGTATTTTAAATTCAAATAAAGCAACAGATAAAGAGTATTAAGAGAACAGCACTTTTAAATGGAATCATTTTTACTGTCATAACAACACTAATACTGCCTCGAAGAAGGCCTTCAGCAGGGTGGAATTCTGTGTCTTGTGCTCTAAGACCTGGTGTAGGTAAGTTACTGGATGCCCTTCATGATGATCTCACAGACCTAAGGTTTCTTCGTGCCCCTGTGAAAACTGAAGCATCCAGGAGTCAACAGGGCAGAATTACAGCACTGTGCAGTTCTCTGCATTCTTCAAACCTAACATTCTTCAAACCTAACATTCTTCGGAGGCAGGAGGAGCACAGGCGAGCATAACTCTGCCTTGCCCCATGACTTTGCAGGTACCTGAGATTTGGAAGTAGCTTCACGTGTTCACCCAGAGACGTTGGTGGTTAACTGTTGGCCAAGCTGCCTAATTATGATGAAAGGGGGCTTCCAGGCCTCAACAAGTTTCCTTTCACAGTGGGTGCCCTGAGGAGAAAGGAGGGGATTTTGGTGTGGCCGTGTTGTTTGAGCCTGCCGTGCAGGTGCCCAGCTATGAAACAATGGACTCCATTGATGGCGATGCATGGCCCTGCACATGCCAAAGCCAACGCATATTGCTGTGGGCAGGTATGGAAGTCGACAGTGATGCATAACCAGGTGGGGGTTCAGGATCAAAAAATGGCCTCCTCCTTCTCAGAGCTGACAAAATTAATCATGGCCACGCTCACTAGAGAGCAAACTACCTGCAGTATTTTGAAAAACTGGCCTGTGAGTTTGTACAGACACTTCCGTGCTAAAGCTCTGATATTATGGCAGATGCACGTATTATTTTCAGCAGTTTCTCTGCAAATGGAAAACTCTTAAAGAACTTTTCAATGTGAAAAATTATATGTACTTTATTTTTAAAGAAGGTGTATCTCAATTGCCTTTCCTGCAAAAGAGGAAAAGGAATCCTACAAACTTCCTTGGATTTATTTAAATGGTTTTTTGTTTTCTAGAGAAAATAAATATACATAAAAAGGTAAAATATATTATGGGATTTAGAAAATAACCATTAATGTGATTTTTCAACAAGGGAAAATTAAGTGCCTGGTTTCACGTGGCTAAGGCTTCCTCTTCAGGCTTGACTTTTGCAAACCAAAAATTTGTAAGCAGGGGCCACAGATATGGAAATGTTAATAAATACAGACAACCAAGTAGAAAGAGATATAGGAATGTAGCCCAGTGTTTCTTTGAAACACTTGTGAGAGAAAGATTATTCATTTGTGAAACACTTGTGAATCTCATATAACCTGGTGCTACACAAGCTTTCAATTCTTGGACATTAGTTTTTTAGGCTCCTTGAATTCCAACTTGTGGGAGATAATTCACCTTAAAGCAGGGGCCAAGGGACCATTTTCATTTTCTCATAAAAGCTTATTGACAACTATTTCCAGCACCATGATTTGCACTGGGGACAGAAAAGTAAGTAAATCTGGCCCAAGCTTTCTTTTTCCTTGTCTCAGGGCAGGGCTTCTAATGCCCTTTCAGCATTTCCTGGTCGAGTAGAATCTGAAAGCAACTCTGGTTCAGTAGAAATAAGTGAGGCAAGTTATGGCAAATGCCCAGCAGAGACCAAACTTTGTGGGTGAATTACTAAAACTCTTGAGACCCCTCAGCATCTTCATCTGTAAATGGAGACAATAAGACCTACTTTACGGTTTGTTGTGTGGGATTAAATGAGATCACGTATCATGCCTGATACGTAATAGATAGACTAGAGTTGGTACTAGTCATTGTTGGCATCAGTTTGGTTATCTCAGCTCCTGGCCTTTCTGTAGATGAATATATGGGCAGCCCCAATGGACTGAGGCCATATTCAGTGCCCCCTAAGGGCCTGTCATGTGGAATTTCAAAGTGTATGAAAACAGACTTTGGTTTCTTAAAAATATCAGAGTCTTGTCTGACTAACACCATGTTCCAACCTTTCTTCCTCTAATGCTCCTTGCTTAGGCATCATTTTCACACCACACTGTATTCTTCTTCTTTTTTTTTTTTGCCCAACATGGATGTGGAATAGAGAGAGTATAGAGGATGGGTTTTCCCTTCCCTGATTTCAAGGTCACCTTCCCTAAGTCCTGGCTGAAGGACAGGCTTGTCATTTCCTCCAGGGGGTGGATTTGGAAATCAACCCTAGGGCTCGGCTTACCAGCACAGATGTGTGGGCAGCAGCCAAGCTGAGAAACCAACATGGACATCATGTTGGCCCCAGGAACGTGTGCCTGGCTCTGTACTGGTTTCCAGAGAGCCCTTCTCACCTGACCTGGTGCTAACCAGATATTGTGGGAAGGTCCGTCTGACCACTGGCTTCCTGCAGTTGCCTTTCGATGACGCTGAAGGAGAGGCCTGGGACTAGTGTGTAGATTTGGTCTCCAGGGAGGTCCTCTGTCAGTACAAGCACCAACCTCCCCTTGTTTGGATAAGAGAAGAGGAGACCAGGGAAGAACTTAACCCAATCTTGGGAACGTTGCACGCTCAAACTAAAAGTTAGGTTGTTCACTTCTTGGCTTAACTTGAAATGTAGGAGCCGGCCCTACACATGGCTGCCATGGGACAAAGGCCTTTTCTCTGGCCAGGGTCACCAAGAGTGGAATCCCAGTCAGCACAGAGTAAAATTTAACTTCGGCTTATTTATTTTTTCCTTAGCACACCTTTGGCCCCAAACACACCCCATCCCCCACCGCAACTCCCTCTCCTCACTGACTTCCTGACCAGATTTCTCAAGTGGATACGATGAAACCAGAAATCAGTTCACTGCCTTTGACTTGCTGTTGTTCCCCGGATTGTCAGGGGCAAAGAAGAGGAGCAGGTCCTAAGGGAAAAAAAAAACAAAGTAAACTTTATACTGTGAATTTACCTTGGTCTTATCTGACCTCTCTTGATGCTCATTCCACATTTTCCTCCTTCTTCCCTCCTCCGTGGCTGGGCCATGCAGCTTCAGTTCTCAAGAATATCCCAGCTGGCCTCTCCCTCTGTCCAGTTCCTTCCCACTGACAGTAGAAATGGAGTCAGCAAACTGGCTCACACTAAAGTATGAATGAATGACTAATCACCCACCTCTCTGCCCCAGCCTCTCCACATTCCCAGAGGTGTTTTCTCTTGGGTTGGGCTTCCTTGAATTTAAGGAAAAGGGAATGAAACTCTGCAGAAGGTAAGAGGTAAAGACTGGCAGCATGGCACAGAAAAATGTGGGTTACACGGCCTTGTATATTTTGGACAAGTTACCCAATTGCTTTGAGCTTCAATATCCCCTTCTACAGAGTAGAGGCAATACCTTCTTTTTTAGAAACAATATATATAAATCTTCTAGCTTGGTACCACGTAGCATATACTTACTCACCAATATGATCCTTATTATTGAGCTTCTCTATCTATACCTAAGACCAAATCTAGACCAATTGTGATTGTTACTGAGGCCTGCAATGTTGGGAGGTGTTGTTACCATGGCTGCCTTGACCTCCCCATTAGTTTGGGGTCCTAAGGCTGCCTTTGAAGAAATCTGTCAGCCCAAAAAGGACAAGAGAAACACAAGCAGAGGGAGTATATTGCTTAGCTTGGAGTCACTACCAAGTGGTGACTGGCTTGGTCACCTGGGGCCACAAGAGTTTCGTTCACCTGAGGAGACCAGAGGCTCAGTGGCCCAAGGCTCCTGGAAAATGAGCAGAATTAGCTGCTCTCTGCTGATGCTGGTGACTTCCTCTCTGAGTAGTTCCCAAGTCCCCTGGTGACTCCAGTGTCCACAGGCTACTGTTCTCTTTCTGTGCCAGTGATTCTCAACCCTGGCATCTCATGGAGGAGTGGGCCTGGCTAGTTGTAACAGCTCCCCAGGGAACCTAACGTGTGATCGTAGAAGAGAATCACCATTTGAGACACAGCCTGAGCCTGTGTTTCTGAGTTTCTCCTGTGGAGGGAAGCTGTTAAGCTTGGGTTTTGGGTTGTACACTTCTTTCCCAGATGGATCCCAAATGATCATTGAAGCTTAATGTAATTATTTATGTTGCTTAATTTGAGTCATACTTTAAAACCATTTATTTATTTACTTTAAAAGGTATATACTCCTTATCCCAACAAGCGTAGTTTAATGTGGTATGATCATATTGCTCAAACAGTATATTTCTAGCCTTCCAAATTAAAACAAGAAAGGAAAAATCATTACTTAAGTTCCTTTCTGGAGCAACATCAGAGAGTAATCTAGGGGGTATTAAATATATTTTTATCAGGATAAGTTGAGAAAACCTTCCTGGGTGATTCTGCTATTTCTCTCAACTGGTCAATTAGTGTGGACATGAAGCCTCACCCATAGTGATGGATACTTCATCTGCCACGAGGTCGCTATCAGCTAAGCTGCTCATTTTGCAAAGGCAGATGCTCTGCAATCCCACACGCCTGTGACCAGAAGCCTGCACACTCGTGGTTGACCAAGTTCTTACTCTCACGCAAAGTTGTAGCTGTGACATTACCAATGTTTTATTAAACTATATTTTATTTTAAGAGCTAAAGTGAACTTATTATAGGCACAGTAAGTATAAGGAAAACTGAGCTTGATGACACTATTGATATTTTATCTGAAAGGCTCCCCTGGAAGGATTCGGCCACCCATCAGTATCAAATATTGAATTTCTGTGACAGGAAGAGTGACATAACTGCTTAGGTTCAAGGGAACACAACTAGGACTAAGGATTAGAAGTTACAAGAAGACACATTTCCACTGAGTATCAGGGAGACCCTTTTGTTGGCCAAAGATGAATGAGTGAGCATCACACCATAGTATCTCTGACCAATCAGTTCAAATGCTTGAAGGTCAGAATGGTGAGTGTCCAAAAGGGAGCACTTGGATTATTGGTTACACCAGAGACATTCACCTGGCCAATCAAAAGTATATTGTACATTGAAGCCAATGAGGACAGAGAAAGAATGATTAAATTCAACCACATCTAAAAGTATCTCACACATCCATGAGAATTTTTTTTTTTTTTTTTTTTTTGAGACAGAGTCTCACTCCATTGCCTGGGCTAGAGTGCCATGGCATCAGCCTAGCTCACAGCAACCTCAAACTCCTGGGCTGAAGCGATCCTTCTGCCTCAGCCTCCCGAGTAGCTGGGACTACAGGCATGCGCCACCATGCC
>CAUYRT010098260.1:0-23093 GCA_963574885.1 Lepilemur ruficaudatus
ACTAGAAAAACAAGGGCAAACCAAACCTGAAATTAGTAGAAGAAATAATAAAGATCATAGCAGAAATAAATGAAATTGAAACTAAAAAACAATAAAAAAATCAATAAAATGATAAGTTGGTTTTTTGAAAAGATAAAATTGACAAACCTTTAGCCAGACTAAGAAAAAAAGGGAGAAGACTCAAATAAATAAAATCAGAGATGAAAAAGTAGACATTACAACTGATACTGCAAAAATTCCCGACTGTCATGAGCAGCTATATTCCGATAAATTGGAAAAACTAGAAATGGGTAAATTCCTAGACACTTTCCAATCTTGTTTTTCCAGCTCTGTACAAACACTGAATGAATGCTCCACTGATTTTGCTCTTCCCGTTGTGGCTTTCTGCCCAGACCAAACTGTGTACTTCCCCTAATCCTGCTGCCCCACTCTGACAATGCCCCAAGGGAAAGAATGGCTGCAGATGATAGGCTCACATCTCCACAGTTTTCCCATGTCTGATTTATGAGTTGTTAGTTTTCATTACTTCCACAGCAATCCGATGTTTTAAGTAAACGATGTTTGTATTTTACCTGCATTTTCTACCGGTTCTTTGTGGGGACATTGGCATGGCATGAACTACTCAATCCTCTCTCAGTTTAGTCTTTCTAGATTTTACTTCCGTCTGAATATTGTGTTCTCAGAGCATGGAGATTAGTGTAAATAGGGCACATCTTGAGCCAGAGAGTGGTAAGTTATTATTTATAAAATTACTTTCAAAAATTAAAAATCCACTAAGAAACCCTCCATATTACCTTGAACATGTATGAATATTTTAATAAATTTTTTGTTCGTTTCTTATTAGAGTAATATTATAACAACTTACATGGCTTGGTATCTTAATCTTTCTTAAGCACATGGATGCTATTAAGTGTTGTTTTGAGCCCAAATAAACCTTAGTATGTTGAAATAGGCAATGAGTTCATTAAGATCATAGATGCAAAATAATTAATTAATTGATTTTGTGGTTTTCTGAATGTTGTGTTGCAAACTTTCTTTTTAGGCATTTTGAGCTAGCACAATTTCTGTCAATGACAACCTATTCTCAAGCTTTAAAACTTTGTCTTTACTGTCCTTAATTTTCTGCCCAATAACAAAGCTTATTAGTCAAGCCAATAGCCATGAATAGTGGTTCATTAATTGAAACTTCAGATCCATTGGTTTTAATAATCAAGTCCACATTTTCTTCCTAAATCACTTTCACATGTAGTTAACTTCTTCTAATCATGTTTTTTTGTGGCCTCTTTTTCTGCCTTTGTCTGAAAATAATTAACAGAGGCTTGATCCATTAATACTAACCAAATGGTTGAATTTGTAACATTAATAAACTAGAAATGATAAAATCCTAATATTCTTTTCAGGTGATAAAATTTTAAAATGCTCTCCTGAAAACCAGGATTAAAACTTTTTTAAAAAAATTCAATTTTTGAGATTAAAAAGTAAAAATGTAAAGGGAAACCAAGTATTCGATTTTATTAATATAAAGGCCTTAATGTGTTAATATTTTCTGTTTTACTTTCTTGGTGTTATCATACAATGCTTTGTTTCAAGACAGGATCATGTAGTCCTGAACTGCTATTTTATCTCTTTTTGCTACAATAATAATTTAAATAAATATTCCAAATATACATAAAAATATTTTCAATGTACCACAAATAGTGTGTGTGTATACAGATATATATACACACAAACATACATACATATGCACGCATTACAAATAAAAATATAAATATTATTTCATTATAATCACTAACAGTAGAAAGTATAACTGTTTTCTATAAAAGTCTTGAATCTTTATTAAATTAAAGAAGAACTAAGTAAAGTGGAAAAATATTCTATATTCACAGTTAGAAAGAATACTTTCATTTTGATGTTAATTCTTCACAGACTGATTTATAAATTCAATGCAGCAATAATGAAACCCTCTTTCATTCCTAGAGAAAAAATATAACTTTTAATTGCCTGATATCTTGTCACCTCTTTGTAAAAGAGTAGACTTCATTATGTGGTCAGTTTTCAAAGTTGAGTGAAAGTTTTCTTGGTAGTTACAGTGCTTGAAATCTTGTATCGTGAATTAAATTCTACAAAGCTGCCATGTATTTATTGAAGTTTAACAAAATTGCATGATTCTGTACTACTTGGGTACCAGCAGGGAGAAACCCTGGGGAGAAGGAATAACGGCTGGGAACAATTAAGACTGATTAGTTTGTGGCTGAGAAAATCAAAATGGGAAGAAACTTCTCTTCAGGGGGAATTAGGAGCTGCATTCCCAAGCATTTCTGGATTGAGTACAATCCTCAGAGGAACTTTGGGCTGAAGAAAAATGTGAATTTCAAATATTTAGAGGGTTTCTCAGCTTATTTAATGTCTGCATAACCACTTTGTGTTGACTCCATTGGATATTTGTGAGAAAAAGGAGTTCAAGTAAATTGACCAACTTTTCTTTCTATACATTTCCTAACTTTTTCATATATCCCAAGGTTTTTCTAATATTTTAATTTGACCTTATAGATAGAATGTAGATGGTTTCATAAATCCTTACTATTCATTTTATAGAGACTGGGATAGCTGCGGTTTCTGAGAAATTGGCAAAGCACATAAATATCAGTTCTTTTGAAAAAAAGGTACACATTTTGTATAAGATTGGTCTGAATTATCCTTTAGAAACTGTAAAATAGTCCAGTTAGAATTATAAGCAAGAGATATGCAGAAACTTTATATATCATTCCTGAAATTGCCATCCTGGATAAAGAATTGGTTTCTAAAAAGCCAGATAAGGGTGAGCTTAATAAAGCAAAAGAAATGAAATGAAATGACAATAGAATATATAGTTTTTACTGGTTTCTTTTGCTTTATAGTTGAATTATAGATAGGCAGTAGAAACATAATATTTCTTTTAAATAAGCTAAATTGGATCACAAACAAATTATATAAATTATATCTTTTTCTATATCTTTTTAGCAATCTATCAGAGATTTATTTATTTTCACTTCTATTTGTCAGTTGGTGCTAACTTTGTTGTTTTATGTGGATAACCTTGTAAATTTACCAAGTTTTCTTAGAAGAAATATCATGACTTAATATTAGGATGTTATAAGTAATAATGATTCCATTTTTCTTTCTTTTAGGAGGTAAAATGGGGTATTTTTATATATAAAAATCTATCTAACATGATAGTTTTCTGTATCCAGATTTTTCACAACACTTTTTTCATTTCTCTTTCTTTTCCTCTCTCCCTCCCTCCCTCCCTCCTTCCTCCCTTCCTTCCATCCTTCCTTTCTCAGTCACTGCTGGGCATGCTGAAAACATCACATATGAAGAACAAAATGAAGGCCAGTTTTTGAAGTATATTCCAAATAGATCACTTTGAAGGACTAAGGGTTTAAACAGCATGAACAATATAGAAGAGGGAACCTGTGAGCTTGTGCAATGGTAAATTACTGAACCAAAATTTGTTTTAGTTTTTATTTCTAGATACATCAGTATATGTCCGTGTAAACTCAGTTAGTTTCCTTAATTCATTTTATTACTTCAACTACTTTAGAGAGTGATTATACTGATTCTGGATGCCAGATGATTGTATAACCTCATTATTACACATTTAGAAAAGCATTATGAGAAATACATTAAGAATCATACACTTCATTTCTAGTTTGGGACGATTACTGACTGAATTATAGAAAATTATCATTCAAAATTTAGCAATTACTGGCCAGAGATTAAATAAAAGGGAAAAAAGTAGAATGGCTAGAGATTGCCAGATTGGTTTTCTATTTTCTAAACAAGTAGCTCTCACCCTTTTATCTTTTAAGTCCTATGAATTCTTCTATTAAAGAATCCAAATTTTAACATAGTAAACACAAAATCTCACTTTTATCGACTTGGAAAATAAGATATTTGCATGCATTGTATATTTACAATAAGATTTGGAAACATAAATTACTGCATCAATGTGGGGATGTATATTTTTGCCATTAGAGATTTTATATCTAATAATACTGTTATCTCTCAAACAGGGAAAATCACATTAACCTACTGCCACCAGTATTAATAGAGTTGCCACCTATACTGACAAGACACACTTAAAAATGGTTGCCAAATTGGGGCTGGCAACACATTAGTGGTGTGGAATTCTTCAAAGAAGAACCATGAAAAGCATGGTTAGAAAGAAAGCATAGCAAATGAGTTAAGCAAAAGCCTCAATTTCCCTATCCTATATTATTCATAGCAGTTTGTTCCTGCTTGCAGTTGGATCTGGGAATTAACTCAGAAAGAAATCTTAGGAATATTTAGGAAATAGTTTTCTTACCAGTGATCTTCAAATTGGGATGGACACATGTACCCGTAGGAATGTAAGGAAACTTTTCAAAGGTAGAAGAGCCCAGATGTTTTAAGGGACATTTTTCAGATCCTCCACCTTTGTATGAACTTTTTCCTAAAATTAGTCTGTGACTGCATTTGCAATAATCCTTCTTCCTTTTTATCAAAGAAAGGCCCCCTATTCTCACCCCAAATCTTATTATGGAGCTCTAGACCCCCTTGGGTACTTCTATAAAGGCAGTAGAAAAGGAATGACTCCTTTAACCTTTAACAACTGATCTAAGCACAATAAACCTTTAGTGATTTTCATCTTTCCTTCCTCATACATAGTCTCGTAAGTGTACAGCTTGGCATTAGAAAGCAGGATATTTTGGGCTGTATTGGATCTTTATGGGATCTTCTGAATTCCGGTATTTGGTAGAATTGCACTGCAGGATTAATGGCTGCATTTGTTCGAGGGTTTTGTTTTTTAAAATTTTTGTTCCTCTTTTGTCCTGTCATAAAAAAAAATACACTACTGTTGAAGGTGATTAAAACACAGCTAAGTAAATATCAATATGACATATTGAGCAACAAAAATGTTTTCCTCATTTATAATAATAAACAATTCTTTTTCACCATTCTTAATATTCATCCTTGGAAAGCTTTTAAAAAGTAAGTTCAAAGAGTCAGAGCAAAATAGATTATTCACATTGACTTTTCAACTCTAACTGGAATATTTTCAAGGTCTATTAAATTTTTCATGATACATTGGCTAAAAGTCCAAGGATAAAACTTTATCATGATTTCTTTCAGGTTCAAAATAAGTCATATTATGAAATATTTATTCTAGTTATAGCCTCATCTTATTTCATTTTATTATGTATTTAGTATTTTTTACCACTTATAGACAAAGTGTAAAATTATATGCTAGCTCATGAATGGATTCATTTTAACAGTATATTCCTTTCTCTTTCATTGAATACATTAGAAAAGTTTGATCATGATTTATAAAGTTGAGTTATTTTTATTTGATACTTGATTCTTATTCAATTATTCTATAAAATTGAGTCTAGGACTTCAATATCTGTACACAACATTTTTCAAAGAATACCATAACATATATCTCATTTCATTATTAACTTTAATTTTAGCTATGTATTACATATTCATTTTATATTTTATCTCATTACAAAGCAAAGAGAAACTGTATGTTTTTATACTTACTTTCTAAAATTATAAATTTTCATCCAATACACATATTTGATCTCTTGTTTTACTCTTGATGAGACAACCTGTAATAATAAATATTGCAAAGTGATCAATTCCTTATAGAAGGCAAGTCAGATTTGGCTAACAGATTGGCAAAAACTAAATGGTTTTTGCCAATTAGTCTATATTGTGAATAATTTTTCATAAATAGAGTAATCAAAACATGCAAGTTCAAGGTTTGGATGAAAATATACTGAAAGCATATTTTAGAAAATTGATGAAATGAAAAAGTTATAAAAATGTTACATTAGAAAAAGTGTATTAAATTAACAACATTTTAATTTTTTCCGACTTTTTCTGAGTGTATCAGGTATGTTAGGGGTACCTAAGACCATACCCAGGTTTGATGATTTAGTAGGAAGTCTTACAGAGCTCTGCATATAGTAGTACTCAGGGCTTTCATTTTTTACAAGGAAAGGACAAGAACAAACAGCAAAGGAAAAAACATGCATGGGGTGAAGTCTTAGGAAAACTGGGCACAAGCTTCTAAAGGTCCTCCACCAGTGAAGTCATCCAGAACACATTTAATTTTCCCAGCAATAAGTTGTGCCAACAAAGATGAGGTGTGGTTTTCTGGGGGGAAAAAAAAAAAAGCTTGTTTGAGACTCAGTGCTCAGGGTTTTTAGTGGGACCTGATCACATAGGCCAGCCCTGCCTGGGATGTACTCAAATCCCAGACACCCAGAGGGAAAGCAAGTGTTCAGTCTAAACCATATTGTTTGCATAAACAGGTTAGGAATCATAAGCCGTTCTTATCAGTGAATGGTGGTGGGAATCCTCCCAAAATCTAAGTTCCCAGGTGCCAGCCACAAGGCTACTTTGCAAGCAAGCCTTTCAAAAGGATAGCAGTCAGGACTGCTTTTTAAATTCTTTTCTGCCCACACATTTAAAAAAAAAATAATAAAATGCCCCAGGTGAAAGAGTTACAGTCATACTTAAGAGTCACATATTAAGTCTTCATAAAACTTTTCTGGGATACTTCTCAAACACTGAGAAAGTAAATTCTAATGTCTGAGCAACACATTATTTTGCAGGTCAGGTGGTTTCAAAATTTTGTTTTTAACATAATTGAAGGAAAAAGTATGTGAGTTTTTAGTTGATATATTATTAAAATCACTGTTGATAATATATTGCAATTTTAGTATAACACTCAGAAAAAATTCAAAATTGAGTGATATTATTGCCAAAATCTCTTCCATTACCATCCATTTATTACCAGCTCATGTAAGTTCTTTTTGGTTCAAAAAAATTTATTTATTTATTTAGTTATTTTTGAGACAGAGTCTCACTCTGTTGCCCAGGCTAGAGTGCCATGGCGTCAGCCTAGCTCACAGCAACCTCAGACTCCTGGGCTCAAGCAATCCTACTGTCTCAGCCTCCCGAGTAGCCGGGATTATGGCATGCAACACCATGTCTGGCTAATTTCATATATATACATATATATATATATATTTTAATTGTCCAGCTAATTTCTTTCTATTTTTTTTAGTAAAGATGGGGTCTTGCTCTTGCTCAGGCTGGTCTTGAACTCCTGACCTTGGGTGATCCTCCCACTTCAGCCTTCCAGAGTGCTAGGATTATAGGTATGTGGTTTAAAAATTTTTAAATTTAAAAATGAGTTTAAGAAGCTACACATACACATTATAAAATCTAAAAATAAGTATTAAACATGAAAGCAAAATTTTATTAGCAATGAATCTCTTAAAGAAAAAATTGAACCTTTTTTCTTTTTCTTACAGTTAGTTTATGTATTGCCTCATTCTAGCAATGGGTCATATTCATTAAGTGATACATGAACTTAACTCTAAAACAAAAAAGCCCCAATATGTTCTTTAAGAGATGTATTTGCAATAAAATTTTACTTTCATGTTTTATAGATTGTGTCATATATTTGTGTTATTGACAAATTCATTTGAAAAATTTCAGATACCAACCAATAAGAGCTATATGAAATTTCAAGATATTTTTAGGTGATAGGTGAGCAAAACAAAGATGAAGGCACTAACTTAACTACTTATGTCCCCATCATGCTAAATGAGAACAATCTCTATAAACCATGGTGATAAAATCAGGAACTCAGATGATGAGTAGAAGGAAAAGAAATAATAAATTTCTATAATTGAGGAAATTTAAGAGTGAAAAACAAAATGTAAAACAAAAATCATTAAAAGTTAAAATATTTCTGAGTTGTATAGGAGAGTATAGATTTTCAAATCCTCTCTGTTTCAGACAGAATAACTGCAGCCTAAAGATGTTGGTAATGGGAAGAAGACAAGCTTAACAGCAAGTGGACCAAGGTTTGAATTCCATGGCAGCCATTTAAAATTTGTGTTTCCAAGACAAATTTTTACCCACTTATTCATTTCCTTAACCTATGCAATGCTACTACTATCTATTTTTCTACACTGTTTTGTGTGAAACATGTGTCTTCCTATATAATTCCTAGGAAAGAAAAAGTTCGCTGAGAAAAGCAGCTTTTGGTTATCACAGAACCAGTTGGTAACAAAACTAGAGCAAGACTTAACTAAGGTTTTCTGATGTTAGTCCCAGGCATACTATATCCTCTAATCCAGCAGTCTCCAACCTTCTTGGCACCAGGGACTGGTTTCATGGAAGACCATTTTTCCACAGACTAGGATGTGTAAGGGAGAATGATTCAAGCACATTACATTTATTGTGTAGTCAAACCTCTCTGCTAATGATAATCTGTAATTGCAGCCACTCCCCAGTGCCTCGGCTCTACCTCAGATAATCAGGCATTAGATTCTCGTAAGGAGTGAGCAGCCTAGAGCCCTCCCGTGCACAGTTTACAGTAAGATGCGACTCCTATGAGAATCTAATGCCACCGCTGATCTGATTGGAGGCGGAGCTTATGCGGTGATGGGAGCCATGGGGAGCAGCTGTAAATACAGATGAAGCTTCACTGGCTAGACTGCCGATCACTTCCTGCTGTGTAGCCTGGTTCCTAACAGGCCACAGATCGGTACCAGTTTGGAGCCCAGGCGTTGGTGACAGCAGCTCTAATCTATACTATTTCTAAGTACCATAACAAGTGAGTTGTTTAACACAAGTACTCTAAACATGCTGGGATTATACATATTTCAAAGTGCTTTTCATATATTAACCTATTTAATTCAAATAACATGTTGATGAGGTAATCATAGAATATGGGATTATCCTCGTTAGGAAGGTGGAAAAGACATTCAGGAAGGCTGAGTGACTTGCTCAAGGTGTTTCACTACTAATAGTAAGTGATGGAGGGAGATTGAGAATTTAGCTTCTCTGACTTCTAATGAAGTGTTCTGACCTTAGACTGGTCTCATCTACAAAGTGAAGGTGTTAGATTGTTGACCTTTAAAGGGATCCCAAGATTCCTTTTTTGCTGCTTCTTTCCTATCGTCTTCTCAGTCTTTCCTCAGGGTTAGGTGTAAGAGTCTGTTTTGGGCCACAGTCCTCGGGGGTCTAATTTTCATGAGGTGAGGAGAAAGACAAATATCTTGGGTGTCCCTTTGGCTCTTTTCATTCTGGGACCTGCCCCCTGCTTTAGGTGTGCCTACATCTTCTTGCCAGCTTTTTTATCTTCTCCTGACATCTCAGTGTTATGATTTAGACAGCTGGGATTTGGACTTGGGCTTAGAGGGAGGAACAAAGGAGACTGCTTTGCTTGTTTCAGGTAAGGAACTCCCTCTCCAGTCTAGGATGGAGTTCCCTGGTTGGGCCAGACTGTCTTGCCTATAACTACATTATTATAAGACACCCACACTTACCTGGCTTAGTCTCTGTTGAAATCCTTTCTTGGTAAATCTCAGCAGGTAAGGTGGCTGTAAAAGAAATGATCATGTACTTAGGAGCCTACATTTCTACTTGGAAATGTGTATGTGTTATTACATGACAGCCCTATTCTCTTGCATCCCGACCCAGCAAAATAATTTTGCTTTAACTGATGTATCTTTGAAAAAAAATGTGTGTGTATGTGTATATGTATGTGTGTGTGTGCATGTGTGTAAGGCATAGAGAGAAAAGCAGAGGGGAACTTTGAATTCCTCTTAGATAGCAACAATCAAGTGTAGACCCCTACACAAATGTACATATCATTGGTTTATATATGCATAAACAAGACTCACATATAATAGTGCCTTTGTTCACTTGCCAGAGATTTTCTCAAACTTTTATTCAATAAATATTCATTAACATCCTATATGCTCCAAACCTTACACTTGTGCCGCAGATAAAAAATAATAAATGAGATGCTATACCTATCCCAATGATTCAAAATATATTTGGAGAAACTGATCAATACAATGTAATAAATGATGTGATTATAGCATGTACTAGAAACCTGGGTTTGCTAAATTGGGTCACCTGAATCAGAATGGTTTCCCAAAGGTGTTGAGAGAGGATACGAGAAGAGAGTCAGCAAATTCACTTTTTAACATGGCTTTGTGGAAGATATTTGTCTTACCTGTAACCTAAATCTCTAAAAGTTGAAAGCTCACATGAAAGGCCCCTCAACCAGGGGATGAATCAACAAACTGTGAAACATCCACATAAACAGATATTACTCAGCAATAAAAAGAAATGGACTACTGATCCATGCAACAATGGGGATGAAATTCCGATGTGCTATGCTGAGTGAAAGAGGCCAGATTCAAAATCATAGTTCATATTGGATTATCATATCACATATTCATATGATATTTTCCATAATATCATATATTCATGTGATATTTTCCAGAATATTATATATTTATATGATATTTTCCAGAATATCATATATTCATATGATATTTTCCAGAATATTCTGGAAAAGGCACAATTAAAAGAACGTAAAGCAGATTGAAGGTTGCTAGGGTCTTGGGGTAAGACTTGGGCTTGGCTTCAAAAGTCATGGGAGAATTTTGGAGGAGATAGAAGTGTTTTATATTTTGTTGGTGGTCAAGTCTTAGAATTGTTCACCAGAAGGGATGACTATCAATGAATGTAAATTATAACTTAATCTTAGAAAAGAAAATAATAGTTTATATGGACTTAGTGGTGTCCCCATAGGTGCAGACTTGCTTGTGCCCACACACATGCCCACCTATAATACTGCTAGGGTGACTCATTCATTGCTCCTCGAGTCTCACTGTGGTAAGATCCTGGGCAGTGCTGTTCAACAGAAATACTACTGGATTTTAGGCAGGCTGATTTTCCATTGCCTGGGACTGTAGCATGCTTTGCAGGATGTTTGGCAACTCTGGAACTCACCTAACAAATGCCAGGAGCATCTACATCCATTTTCCAAAGTTCCCTAAGGAATTTATATGCACTCCAGCTGAAAACCACATGCTAGAGTAACATCCCTGACCAATCTTCATATTAAGAGGAATGAGTTTTCTAATTCATCAGTGAAGAAGAAAGAACCAGTGTATTTTGCTCACTCTTACATTTTTTGGGAGGGGGAGGGAGCTCCCTATCTATAGAGAAAATACATTCTGTTCTGCTCTCTCCTATGAAAAGTAGAGTCAACTTTGCTTCTGGCCACATCTTAGGGCTAGGGTGTGTGAAAGGGAAATTCACATGAGTGTCAGCAAGCATCCCTCAGCAACACAGCTTCCATGTTCCTCCTAGCTAGCTTTTACCAGTAAGAGAGCTGCCACATCAGTCTGACTCCTGTGTCTATCCTCTGTCATCTCGGGAAGGAAGGAGAGGAATGTAACTATGGATCTGCCACCCCAAATTTATGCAAAGTTAATCAGTAGAAGTATCAGATGGGATACTACATAGCTTCCAGCCTTCATTTCCTGTTATAGCACATGCCCTGAGCATATTAACCCAGACCCTGGAACTCAAAGGAATACTGTAGTACTGTGAACTTTCTGGAATTAGTTCAGTAGGTGTGTACTAAAAACCAGTATCATTTGCTTCTTACAGCACACCAGAGGTTTCTAAGTTCTTCCTCCACCTTTGAATGTGACAGGCCGAGGTTGCATAGCAGCAGTCTCTGCCCTGATAACCCTATGTCAGTCTCCCCGATTGTGTCACCGACAGATCAGACTGACTCCTGCACTGCAATTTGTACTCTGCCCACAGCACAAATGAAGCCTTCAGTGTTAGGTGGAGATGAGCTTTTTCTTTGAAGCCTGGGACCAGTTTTTTTCTTTTCTTTCTTTCTTTCTTTTTTTTTTTTTAAGCAAGAAAAGTCTTTATTTTGTGGGATAATGGAAGTGTCATAACATGGAACATTATCAGATCTTTTTGTCAGTGACTTCAAAAGCCAGACACACACTACCACATACATCCCGAGGTTGAAAATTCTTGTTTAAAATAGTATTGATGGCGTTATGAGATGACAGAGGTGTATTGGCCTTTGAAAAAAAAATAAGTAGGCAATTTATTCCTCCCACCTTATCACAGAGTCCTTCCAGCACTCTCCTGTTGGCATCCTTGCTCTCACTCTGATATCATCCCACAGAATGTTTCTAAAAATAGTTAAAAATAGTTCTAAAATAGTTCACTAATAAAGTGTACAACAAAAGTATCAGTGGGTATTAAAATGTTTCCCCCTTGTTCTAAGTGGCTGATTATGTTTTAATGTGTAACAATACCTCTTTTTGTTTTTTTTGTCAATTACCTTTCAAAAGGACTTTCAGTGGTTTAGCCAAAGTACTATTAGTTGGGCTTCAGGCACTACAACAGAGTTTGTGGGAGGGATATGCAGTTCTCAGAGCTCCTCAGATAACACTGCACAAATAATTCCTTGCTTTGTCAATACCAGCCTCTGTAACAGAGCTTCTGAATTTCTGCCTTAGAAATTACATATGTGTTAAATGTGAGACTATTTTGTGTCATATTATCTGATCATAGCTACTATGTATTGTTTTATGTTGGAGGCACATTTATTTCATTTCTTTTCACTCATTTAAAAAAAATTTTATTTCAGAGTATTATGGGGGTACAAATGCTTTGGTTACATAAATTGCCTTTGTACCACCTGACAAGTGTGACCGAGACCCAGACAGCATGCACTGCATTGGAGGGGCATTTAACAGAAATTTATTGAGTGCTTACTATGCACTGAGAATCATAACAATAACAATAATAAAAACATACATAGTGTAACTCCATGATAAGCATTCTTCTAAATATTTCTGTATGTTGATTCATTTTAATCCTCACAGCAATGGTATGATATAATTACTAACATTTCCATTCACAGATGAAGAAAGTGAGCTCAGAGGAGTTCTATAACCTGTCCAAGGCCACATAGCTAGTGCGTGGCAGATCTGAATTTGAATTCTCACATTAGGTTCAAGTCTCCCGATGCAGTTAATGTTGGAAGAGATTAATAAGCATTTCATTTTAAAGATAATTTTGCAGTTACATAGGACAGAAACAACAAACATGGATTAATTTGTGCAGAATGACTCTAATTACGAGGCAATGGCTTTCTAAGTGGTATTATTTTGTTCACATTTACAGTTTTTTCCTCCAAATTAATTATTTCTTCCATAACATCTTGTGACAATAATGCTAGCTTTGCATGTAGGTAGAAGCAAATTTTACAGAAATAGAATGTGTAGGTTTTATCACAGAACAGTATAATATTTCTACATTTAATTTATAAATGATTAAAAATCTATCAACAGTGGCCTCATTTCTCTTGGAAAAGAAGCTTTACAAAATAATTAAAACCTGTATTTAGAATATGTATGCTATTCAAACTGATCAAAGGGTGCAAACAAAATTTGAATGCTTTTAAATGCATTTCTAAAATATTTTTGAACTTTATTATTAAGATTTGTTTGTAAAGAGACCATAATATACTATGTATTTTTACTTTTAACTTATAGTCATTGATGTGCTCATAAACTTCTTAGAATGGTTGTTATAAATATGTCACAAACTAGCCAGGCCAAAAGCAAACTACACACAATATTCAATGTAATAGATGCCAGTACTCAGGGAGAACTCATTTTCAGATCTTATGTTTGCTTATTAAGTTTTAAAATATAGCAATGAAGTACCAGTATAAATAATTTAAGTAAGAGTGGTTTTATCAAACTACCTTTTGGAAAAAGTTATTTACATTAGTACTGTCTTCTGTAGGTGTAGAAAGAATGCAATTATTCTTTCAGTTAATTCATTCTAAATTGAGAAATTGCTTTAGAACTTAAAGCAAGGAAAATCATCTTTTCTACTCTGCAAATAAGCAAAGAGAAATGAGTAGGCTAGACAGTAACTCTTTCAATGTCTTACATTTCTTTTGTTGACTTGAGTAAATGTTCTACATTTTTTGTTATAAGACATGAATTTTTATGCTAAACATACTCTTTAATATTGTTGGTTTGTTGGTGACACATAACTCCCTTCCTGGATATGGGATGGTGACACATCAACACTTTCGGGAGGAAAAGAAGAGTGATCCACATCCTCCACCACTCATTTTAAAGTCAGATTCACAAGGGATAAGGTAAACTTCCTAATTACTTTACAAATAATTAACCTCAATCAACTTTGGTAATTAGTTGAACAAAATCATCACTTTCTGATATAATGGCAACAATTATCTGAAAAAAGACAAAAAGTGATGAAAGACTAAATTTGCAACTGTTTCAGAATCTTGAAGGACATTTAAATAATTTCAGAAATTGAATAAATAGTATTAGCAGTAGAAACTCACTTAACTAGAGCTTTGGGCACATGGGTCTAAGACCCTGCTCTTCTACTCACCAGCTGAATGGTTCTGTGTAAACCACCTAACCTCTTGGAACTTGGTCACCTCATCTATCAAAGTAAAGGCTGGAATAGGAAGATAATGGACCATGTCCTTTTGATCTTTTCCCCATCCATTACTCTGATTTTACAAAGATGCCTGTTCTCCCCTAAGATGCCTGTTCTCCCCTGGAGATGTTAAACATGAATCAGGTCTGAAGGCCTTCTAGCGTTGGAAAAATGGTTACCAGGAGACCTCTCAAAGTACAACTATTAATAGTTCATTGAGCACCTACTACATTCTTCCCAGGTCTTTAAAAGGCCAGCACAATGCCACCTCCTTACTCTTGACAGTGCCATACCCACATGAAACATGATCCTAGGCCCTCATCAGAGTCCATGCTTTTAGAATTTAATATCTCAACATTAAAGAGATGCCAAAGAAAGTGCACCAATTCTCCCCAGAGCATTGCTTTTTAGAAAATTCTGATGCTGTTAAAAATTAATCATATTAAATCACGATTGATCAAGAAGCAAAATTAATCTGGCATGGATTTCTTTCAGACCTGTGCCTATTTGCTTATAATGGTTATAAAATTTTTATTTTTTTGCATCATTTTATATTAAAAGTTTTATATTTTCTGATATATGTCCAACGATTCCTGACTTCGATTAGGTTGCCCTGAAGCAGACCTTGAGATGAGGATTTGGGTGAAGGTGATTTATTAGGAAATATATCCAGGAAAAACTCGAAGATGGGTGGGGACCTGGAAGAGGGAAGGAAAAGGAATGGAAAGAAAGGGAAGAAATACAAGCAAGTGAGCTTGCACAGGAAGTTAGATCCCATGGAGAACATCCAGGGCCCCATCTAGCAAAGAATAACTGCAGATAGAGTGTGTCACAGCTCAGACTTGTCCCCGTCAAAGATGAGGGAGCAGAAGTATTCATATACCACACTATCAGTCCATGTGTTACCGAGAGCTCTCCGTACTTGTTCTCCATGCTGCATCAGAAGAATGAGAACAAGTGGTTTAAAGAGGAAAAAAAGAGAAATTTTATTACTTTGCTAGTGAAGGAGGAAGATGGAGACTCCTGTCTGAAATGCCACGGTCCTAATAATAAGCAGAAATACAGAGTTTTTAAAGGATGGGTTCTCAGCTTCAAGCAATTACTGTTCAACTACAGCTGGTGATTTTAATAGTCCCATCTTTGCTGAAGACAATCCCCTGATCTCCACCCAGGACCTCTCTTTACCAGGTCCTGCTGGGCCATCTCCTTTAGCACTAATAGCGAAAGACTTACCCTGCCCCTCCCAACCACTGGCCAGAGGCAGGGGTGCAGGTTTTTGTTCTCAAAAAGGAGTGAAGAATGTTTTAAAGAAACAGAAAGTATTTTTGCTTTTTTTTTCCCAGGCCCTTCCCTCTGTTACAAATGGGGGGATGTAAATTTCTAGTTACTTCCATCATTTCCTGTGTGTAGTGGAAGGAGTTCTGGCAAATGAAGGTTGTCCTCCAACAACGGGAGTGTGTGCTGGCAAAGGGAATAAAAATGAAAATGAGCAAAGCGGTGTGGGAGTAACAGGCAGAGAACTGACAAGGTCTGGGCAGTTTCCTTTGTAATTATATTCCATGAGCAACCATGAAGCTGATGAAATATTATGTAATGAATAACTTCCTGTAAAGAACATGGGGGTAGATCCTGCTAATCTGTTTTACAAATAAGTATTTGTAAGGGTGAGGACCCTGCAGGAAATGGACGGCTAATTTGAGGAGGGCTTTATTAAGGGATTATTTGCTAAGGCAGAGAGTTGGTAGCACCAGGATGGGGGTGGTCAGTGCAGAACTAGTGGTGGGGTGAATTTCCATCCCTGGGTTTGAAGGATTAAGGAGAGGGAGCATAGAAAAGCTGTATGAAGAGAAACTCGTCCTTCCTTAGGTGGAAGGAAGCCTGCCTGAGGGATGAATACTCTGTCTCACTCTCCACCTTCCTTTCCTTCCTTGCCTGTGCTCCCAGGAGGACTCAGGAAGCTCTTGCTCTGGTTCCTCTTGGAGCTCAACACAAAGCTGGGGCAGAGGGTGGACAAATCAGCAAATGGAAGATTCGCGCAGGGTAAAGGATGAATTGTTAAATTAGTTTAAAGCAATGTAAATTGTTAAGATGATATTGCATTCCTATAATCCGACCCCCCAGGAAGATAATCTAAAATATTTCTTCAGGATCTTCAATAATAAATATCTGTTCATCAAACTTGAACTTCTTTTTCTACCCCTTATCAGACTGCCTTACTTACCTTTCTAGAGTTACTAAAAGAGAAGTAACATAATCCTTAATAGTTCTTTCCCATTTCCTGGAAATGAAGACTTTTTACAGTGTGTCAAGATTTGATCTTTGACTCCATTTTATATTTATCTTCTAATACCTGGGTTTCTATGGCCTTCTCAGCATAAAAAAAATTTTCTGGTCACATACGTTCCTTTCTTTTTTTTCAAAGTGAAATATATATGTTTACTACAAATAATGCAAACAATACCAATTTTTCAAAATGTTAGTAAAATTACCTTCAGTCCATCAAGCAGGGAATAGCAGTTGTCAACACGTTGCTGTACATGCATCCAATTTTTTCCAATTCACACACATGTGTGCATGTGCTCACATAGTCTTATTTGTAAAAATTGAACATTTGGAAATGATTTGCATTCTGCCCCTTAATAATTACAGAAATTTTTCCAGATAATAATTACAGAAATTTAGGTAGGCAAATCTGTATAATACTTTTATCATTATAAATTTTTTAAATTATAAGAGCTTCAAGTAATTTTTAATATTTGATGTATTTCATAATACTGAGCATGTTGATTTCAAATTTTTTGGAATTCTTGCTATTATAAATAGTGTGAGTATGTTCTATTTGTACATATGTTTTTGTATTTATCTCTGATTTTCTTAGGCTAATTTTCTAGATTTAGATATCTTTCTGGAAAGTTTTTGTTAATGGAATTTCTTCCATTTCTTACAACCGTGAACTTTTTTGAATGCCAGTTCTAAGTGATATCTTCAATTTGGCCCAGATTTTATTTTGTTTACTAGACTGTTAATTACTACAGCAGGAATATTTCTACTGTATATTTATTGTCTTTTTCTGGTTGAAATTAATAGAAACCTCTTGAGACTAGTGTAAGTAAAAATGAATCACGTTACGACGCTACAGAGATATTTCATGTAACCCGAAGTCAGAGTTTTAGTGAAGCCTCAAGAACAGCCTAAGCTGGAGAATAGAGGGCTCAAAGTAACAAAGAAGATATTTTCTGTGCATGGGTTTATTCTATCCTTCTGTATATAAGTCTGAAAAAGTCAGTCTCCCTTAGTTTCCCAGTCCTTGTATAAGTCATTATTTGTTCCATTGAAAAATAATGTTGATAATTCCCTAGTCCAATTTCTAGTTTTCTTAGGAAAGGGCTAACGAATTGGACCAGTTTGAGTTCAGAGGCTCACTCCCCATCTCTCCCAATCCATGGGTAGTGAATGGTACCCAGCAACATTGTCCAAAGACTAGAAGCCCCATTGCTACAACCATGTGGATTGTGGGAGTATGGTAGACAGTTCTAATGCAAATAGGTAGATGGAAAGTCCAATAAAAGTCAGCAATAATAGCTGAAGACTTTAATAACCAACTTTCAATAATGGATGGAAGAACCAAGCAAAATATCAACAGAGCAATAGAAGACTTGAACATCACTATGAACCAACCCAACCTGACAGGTATCTATAGAATACCCCACCCAACAACAACAGAATACATATTCTTCTCAAGTACACATCGAACGTTCTCTAAGATAGAATACGTGCCAGGCCATTAAAAATCTGAATAAATTTAAAAGGATTAAAATCATGCAAAATGTGTCTCTGATTACAATGGAATGAAATTAGAAATAAATCAACAAGAAAGAATCAGCCAATTATAAATATGTGGAAATTAACAATGCACTCCTAAATAACTAATGGGTCTAAGAAGAAATCACAAAGGAAATTAGAAAATACTTTGAGATAAGTAGAAATGAGGATACATACAAAATGTATGGCATGTAGCTAAAGCAGTGCTTAGAGAGAAATATATAGCTATAGATACCTTTATTAAAAACATGTTGTCTATGCAGAGCAGCTTCACTGTGCACTGGTTACTAATTTGTTGAAGTTTGATAAGACAGAACACTCTCATGCACAAGTTACATGAAGCAGATTCATTACCTGCAGATAGTCAGCAAGGGACTATAGGAGCCTAGGGTTCGTGATAAGCCAGTGCCCTAAGAAAGGCCGATCAGGGCAAGTGGAGTCTTGTCTGCCTGTGCCCACTTACACTATAGTCAAGGAACCCTGAACATCAGCCTGCCCTGAGTTTCATGCCCCAGGGGACACAGGACACACTGGGTTAAAGCATTACAACATACTGTTTCTAGGAGGGACCTGAACAGAGCCCAGACTGCTCTGGTCAGCTCCTTTTTATCTCGGGATGTTGGATTCACAGCACATTCTACAGTTATTCTTGAGAACTATATATGAGAAAGGGGGAGAACTAGGTCAGTGGTCCGAGACCATCTGGGGAACTGTCCTGCAGTCTATACGGAAGCATATTACATGTGTCTGATATGCAACTTCCAGAGACCTCGATAACATATGCATACTTACAGAAATATTTACGAAAATAGTGCTACAATATAATAAATTAAAGATGTAAAAATACACACCAATCAAGACAGAATTTCCAGTAACTGCATTTCTGATGAGTTAAGATAGATTGATATGCACGTTATTGAAAAACACAGCTCATACTCTGACCTTTACATCAAAACAACACTGAAGCTGGAAATGCATTTTGACTATTTTTATTTTCCAAATATTATATTGGTAAATAGTATTAATGTTATAACTAGAAGGCAATGTGTCCCCATTATATATTAATATCATATATTAATATTATATTATATATAGTAGAAATAAACCTGGAGTTTAAAATTTTTCTTTCCACTGCTGAACCTTCTCATGTAAAAATCTTACTACAGTATATGTTACAGGGGACATGTTAAAAAGCAAGAACTAATATACTATATATCTAGTTTATATCAGTTAATGACAACAAAAATACTATAAATATACTATCCAGAAGCTTATTTATATGCCATTCCAGAACAATGGAAAGTTCTTAATCTATAAGATTCATATCATAGTCTACAGTCTAACACATACAAAAAATTTTATTGTATCATGCTTCTAATTGAACCATGTTATAGTCCCTTAATAGAATAATACTAAGAAAGACAAAAATCAAAATTATTTTGGGATATGTCTTGCTATTGTTCTGGATCTCCAAATAGACTCAATGGAAGGCACAGCAACTCAAATTGACCCACCTGTGTTTTCAGGTTGTGTGGACAGAGGAGGAAATCTAGTGGTTGATATTGAAGCATTCCCTGTTGCTAGTAGAGAATAGTTCTGGGCCAGGGAAAATCCTTGGTGGAGAGGATTCTTAGAGAACCTCTTCCTTGATTTCTAGAAGAAGGGGAAGCACAGTGTCCTCTTCTCAGCTGCTTGCTGCTGGAAAACCTCTCCAACAGCTGACCTCTGATGGGAGGACAACATGGAGGACCAAAGAGGAGGAGGGCAGGCTGCCCTCCTATCAGGTGGGTAGATTGAATCAAAGGAAGCTATTGAGCTTCTGCCTTCACGATAAAACCAAAGCAAGTTCCATCTTTCTTTCATGGAGGATCTGCTGACTCAGGAGGGAGTTGGCCAGAATGGAGGGTTACTGGGAGTGGCGACCAGTGGACACCAGGCACTGAGTAATGCCTGCACCAGCACAGCATGATGCTCCTTCTTCTTCAGGGATCTGGTCATCTGTGGAGTTTTGGTTGTGCTGCCAAAGCACCATTTTGGAAGCTTCCATTAAGGATGGAAGGATACTTTTCATAGCCTTTATGTTTTTCATCAAATCAATTACTTTTCTTTCTTATAAGGTATGCATTTTCTCTTATTACATCCTTGAGGTTTGTCTCATCTGACAAATCTCTCATTTCAATATTGTGAGTCTTTCTCTCTTGAGAAACAGGAAGGCTTTGATGATATCCAGTGATAATTCTGAAGTTTTCTAAAATATGCTTGAATTTTATCTAGGTAGCTCTTCACATACATCACTAATATTCATTTGTTTTGAAAGGTTCTCTTCTATCTTTATGGTGCATATTCTCTAAAAATTGGATATGAGATAAAAATTAATTTGTTTTCTCAATGCAGTTTAGGATTGACTTGATGTTTCCGCTGGATCTTTGGCTCTCCCTTTCTAGTAGGTGATTTCTGACTGCAGGGAAGATTTCTTGGTTTGGTGAATTTTCATATTATATTTATGTACATTGATGATTTTAGCTTCTTTGGTTAAATTTAATGTATATTTTCTTTTTTTTCTTTGAGATTATATAAGTAGGTATTTAACTTCACTTCATTCAAAACTTCTCCAGATCCATTGTACAAGAGATGTCCGTTAGATGCCTTTGATATATCCAATTCCACATTCTCACAATCTATGTTGTCTTTCCTAAGAACAGCAGCCAAATTGCTCTTCTTTAGAAAATGTTTACCTAGAGACTTGATCTGATTCTCTTTATTATTAATAACTTACTCCAGAGCAACTTACGGTTTTCCAAGATTTTTTTTCTTTAATAAATTTGTCTGCTTGTACCTTTTGTTTTTGAGATTCTTGTGAAAGCAGTTTTATGCTTCTTTGAAGACTGGAATTTTTCTTCAAAGTCTCCAAATGCTGTCAGGAGCTGTGCTCTATTCTTCTCATGGGTGTTGAAGGCTGTTTCCGTCATAGTTATTTGTTGAACGTATCTTTTAAAAACTTGTTCTTGCTTGTAATTTCAGCATCAGCTGAACCTGTGTATATTTAGATTTCTCTCTGTCCATGACTTTCTATAAGAATCTATTTTTTTTTTTTTTGAGACTGGGTCTTGCTTTGTTGCCCAGGATAGAGTGCAGTGGCATCATCAGAGCTCATGGCAACCTCACACTCCTGGGCTCCAGCGATTCTCCTGCCTCAGTCTCCCAAGTAGCTAGGACTACAGGTGCACAACACCACACCCAGCTGATTTTTCTCTTTTTGTAGAGATGGTGTCTTGCTCCTGCTCAGGCTGGTCTTAAACTCCTGATCTCAAATGACCCTCCTGCCTTGGGCAAGAATCTATTTTAAGACCACATGAAGAGCTATAATTTTCAAGCTCTTTATTTATGGTTTTCACATTGCCTATTTCTGAGAATTTGTTCTTGGGTCTAACTTCTAGACCTGGCCACACTAAGCCGTTCCTGGCTGCTCCAAGAACTAAAATAGTAAATATCTTTCCATATCTGTAATTGTCTTTGGTCACTGGTTAGGGAACTTCGGAGTAGAAGGTTGCAGACACCCAACACTGATCCTTTTGCTTTTAAATAAACTTCGTTTTGTGGCTTTAGAGACCTAATCCAGCCCAGGGTGATCAAAAAAGATTCTGACTTTCATCCTCTAATTAGATGGGGAAGGGCTCTTAAAACATTCCATTCATACTGGCAAATGACATGTAGTTATATCTTCCCTCAATAATGAAGTAACTTAAAATTTATTCAGAACATGAAAAAAAGGTAAAGCATGGCTGCATATCCTTTCAATGATTTAATAGAATAACATCACCTGAATCATCTTCAGGTGTATATAATTTTTTTAGACAAATTTATTGAAATATAATTTACATTTCATGCCATTACTCCATTTTAAATGAACAATTAAATGATTTTTAGTGAATTTACCAAGTTCTACAGCTATTCACATGAATCAATCTTAGAGGATTTCCTTCTCCCTATTAAGACCCCTAATTCCCATCCCCAACTATATTTCAAGCATGCTCCTCCCCTTCACAGTGCCCTCCACATCCCTCAGATGTGAGTCTACCCCCCCAACCCCCAAATCCCTGGTGGACACCACCACCATTTGAGCACTATAGTGTTAATCAGTCAGTACCAATTTGATGGCGGATATGTGTGGAGCCCATTCTTCTGGTCTTGTGTCACCTCACTTTGAATAATGGACTTGAGCTCAATCCAGGATAATATAAGCAGTGCTAGCTCACTGTCGTTTCTTAAAATTGAGTAATATTCCATTCTAAACATATACCAAATTTTAATAATCCAGTCATGAATTGACGGGCACTTGGGTTGTTTCCACAACCCAGCAATAGTGAATTGTGCTGCCATAAACATTTGGGTGAGGATGTCTATATTATAGAATGTCTTATGCTCTTTTGGGTAGATGCCTAATAATGCTATTGTTGGATCGAATGATATTTCTATTTTTAGCTCTTTGAGAAATCTCCAAATTCTTTTCCACAGATGTTGCACTAATTTGCAGTCCCACCAGCGTGTAAGAGTGTTCTTGTCTCTCCACAATCTCACCAGCATTTGTTGTTTTGGGATTTTTTGATAGAGGCCAATCTCACTGGGGTTAGGTGGTATCTCATTATGGTTTTGATTTGCATTTCTCTATTGATTAGAGATGTTGAACATTTTTTTTATATGTTTGCTAGCCATTATTCTTCTTTGGAAAAGTTTCTGTTCGTTTCTGTTGCCCATTTATAAATGGGGTTGTTTGATTTTTTCTTGTTAATTCTTTTGAGTTCTAGGTAGATTCTTGTATATAATTTTTGTTTTTTTCTATTTACAATTGCAAAGGCCATACTCTGTTGTGCTAGATGCCAACTTGCAGAAAATTGATA
>CAUYRT010098261.1:0-31410 GCA_963574885.1 Lepilemur ruficaudatus
CTAAAAATAGAAAGAAATTAATTGACCAACTAAAAATATATGGAAAAAATTAGCCAGGCATGGTGGTGCATGCCTGTAGTCCCAGCTACTCGGGAGGCTGAGGCAGAAGGATCGCTTGAGCCCAGGAGTTTGAGGTTGCTGTGAGCTAGGCTGACGCCATGGCACTCACTCTAGCCTGGGCAACAAAGCGAGACTCTGTCTCAAAAAAAAAAAAGAGTTTCGGAATAAAATTTTATTCTCCTGGTGACTCCAGGAGATAGTATTAACTATAGCTGCATCATTTATTTGTATTTGTTTTGGCTACAATTATTTCCCTAAAGTATGTTAAGGAGGTTTTTAGGTCAATAGCTATACTTAAGTATAAACCTTGCTTTTTCCTTAGGAGGTTTCCTATTGAATGGAGATTAGCTCTATCAGAAGTAGGGAAAGTGGAGCATAGGGCCCTAGCAGGGCTGCAGAGGTGTTAATAGTGCTTTGTTTTTGTTTTTAAAACACTATTTTGTTTGTAAAGAATTCTGTGTAGGATTGACTGGTAGGTAATTGGTTCAATAGAACATTTCCAGAATAGCCCAAATGGCACAGGAGGATAAGTGTATATTTTGGTGGCATTCAAGTCTGAGTGATATGTTTTGCTCTGGAAAACGAAGAGCACATATTGCTTTTATCTAGAGGGAGCTGGGACTTTTTTTTTCAGTCTGGAGTGTTGGAGCCAGTGACTGAGAGGACTGTTTGCTTCTTGGCCCGTGCAGATGCTGATCTGAGAGATTAGCACTGCCCATCGGCAAGCCCAAGAGGGCTGTTCCCACAGTCTTCACACTGGAGTTGTTGCCTCACTCCAGCTCACTCCCTCTGCCAACAGGTCTAGTTCCCACCCCCCTACTAGCTACTAGCTAGGAGAGGAATGAGGTGAAAGACTGTGAAGGGCTTCCTGCCAGTCTCTCCTCTATAGGGGAAGATAACTCAGAGCGACAGCTCTTACCAAAAGTGTTCCAACAGTGGCCTTCTCATGGGACAGACATGGTCTGCACATGCGCATGGAGCTAATGGAGTAAGTTAAAGGTTTTCCACACTAGCAGCTTTGTGTCCTGAACAAAGTGGCTTTCTCCATGACACAGAACTAATTGGGTAGGTGCATCACGTGAAGAATGCCCTGCATTTATATTTTGCTTTAGCATTTTCATGCTTCATTGGACTATGCATTTAACTTGCCCCAATTCAACTATACATGTTTGGCCCAGAAGGGAGAGAGAGGGAAACATAATTTAAATTGAGTTAGTGATTGCACTTGCCATTCTCTTCAGTGAGCGTGTGCCCCAGAGTGAGTATGATATGGGAGAGAGGAATCCGCTGTTTCTCGGTGACCTTGGGGGCTGAGGACTCTGTATTATGAGTATCTTACTGAAAGCGATTTTGGTATTTGAAGTTCTGTACTTTAGGTAGACATGAACTATCTATGGAAGCCTATGAACTATCTATGAAGCCATGAACTATCTATGGAACTATCTATCTAATTCAACTGATGGGCTGCCAAAGAATCAGCATCTCTTCCCTTCCTGGAGGTTGTAGTGGGTTTACTGAAGATGAATAATAGTCTCCAAAGTGGTGTGTCAACCTGGGCACGGGGCTCTACTTTATGGTGACATTAAGACATTTTCAAGACTAATTGTGGTCATACTCAATTTTTACCTTGGGCTTTAAGAAAATAAACTTTGTATAAGGCATGATTCTATTTTAAAACATTGATTCTCTAAGCCCTGTCAAGTAGGCATGCTAAAAGTTAAATTTCTCACCCAAATCATGTAGTGCCAGGACCTGTTGTCCAGTGTTTACTCCATGGCTGGTCTTCTCAGTCTAATTGTAGATACAAGGCAGGGTTGCCACATGCACGGTCATGTAGGTTATTCCCTTCATAGAGGTCAAGGGGAAATCAGCTTGTGATTTGCTTGCTGAGTCCTCCATGCACCTTGGTCTGGAAATGCATGTATGTTGAGGAAGGAGTTTCCCTTTCTAATTTATGCAAAGATGTCTAGTTGGCCAGCAGGGACTCTATACAAGGCTAACCCTGTACATAAAACATGGAGCATAAAATTGAGGAAATTATACAGATAATGTTGATTTCTTCCTGGGACCTGCTCACTACCCCCAACTTCCTCAAATTCCTACCCTCTCTGGAAGCATTTAGAAACTTTAAATTATTTATTGAGTCTGGGAATTATACAGTTTTGTCAGATTCTGTGTTTTTTTAATAGCTTTTATTGACCCACTACCCTATGTCAGATGCTAGGCTTGATGCATTTGTGGAAAGACAGACACAGTGTCTGCTCTTACAGCATCCACAGGGCAGGGCAACACCCAGAACAGAACAGAACAGAACCAGATGTGCTTTGATGGTAATACCACAAAAGTGGGTCACTTAAGCCCAATTTAGGAGGTCAGGGAAGGAAATCTTCTTAGCAGACATGAATTCCATGCAGAAAGCGAGGACAGGTAGGAGTTAGACATAGAACAGGGCAAAGAGTATCCCAGGCTGATGAAAAGCATTTGGAGAGGGCAGCAAGGGAGAGGACTGGGGATTCAAGAGATACAAAGCAATGCTTCTCGAACTTTGATGAGCATAGCAATTCACCTGTGCATAGAAATGCCTATTTGTAGGCAGTGGGTCTGAGGCTCTGCTCCCAGGTGATGCTGATGTTGTTGGTGCACGTAGTACACCTCGAGTCACAAGGATTGGAAGCAGCTGTAGTGAAGACTGACTTTCATGCCACCAGGTTGTGTCTCTTTCATGGCTGTATCCCTTGCACCCAGCCCAGTGCCTGACACACAGAAAATACTCCACCAAAACTCATGGAGTAAATAAATAAAAAGAAGGGGTAACCAATGAAGCTGGAGAGGTTAGGAAGGGCCAGTCATGCAGCCAGGTTAAAGAATTTAGTATTTGTCTTAATAGCAACCGTGATGGGGAAGAGTCAGGGTGAGGGACATTGAGGGGTTTGAAGCAGGGTAAGGATATCATCATTTCATTTTAGAAAGATGGCTGCAAGCTGGGCGTGGTGACAGACACCTGTATGTAATCCCAGCAACTGGGGAGGTGAGGTGGGAGGATCCCTTGTGTCCAGGAGCTCAAACCCAGCCTGGGGCAGCATGGGACATAGGGAGATGAAAGAAAGAAAGAAAGAAAAGAAAGAGGAGAGAGAGGGAGAGAGAGAGAGGGAGGGAAGGAGGGAAGGTGGGAAGGAAGGAAGGGAGGAAGGAAGGAAGGAAGGAAAGAAGATGGATCCAGCCTGGCAAGAGTGGAGGTAGAGAGGCCCGTTAGGAGTCATCCTGGCGACAGGATGATTGTGGCCTGGTCAGGGGAAGAGGAATTTGAAATGGAGAGATGTCCAAAGGGGTACTGGGGGGAGGCTGAGGGTAGGACTTTGTCAGTGGCGTCCAGTGACCCACTCTATCCTGCTTGCCGGGCCCCAGGCAGAGCCCAGGAAGCAGGAAGCCGCGCATTTCCGGTCAGGACCTGGGACCCAGCCTGAGGTAAAACATACGGGTGTCTAGGTCGGACACAGAGGAAGTCCTTGGTGAATGTTGAGTGACTTTGAAAGGAACTTGGTAGTTACCAAGACACAGATGAGTGAAAGAACATTACATGATTCACAGATTCGGAGTAGTGAGCAGTGTGGCTGCCCTGGCGACTGGGAACAGAAATGGGTCGGAGGAGAAGGGAAGAGGATCTCAGTTTCTCTTCGCCTCTGTGGAGACAGAGTTTGGTTCTACTTCCAACCTTTGAGGTTCCATGGAGTGAAACTTATAGTGTTTTAAAGCAGTGTAGAGTCCTGTGAAGGAAAGCCCATTCCTGCTGAGATTTTTAAAAGTGAAATGTCACAATCTAACAATATTTATTTTTTTCTCTGATTTTTAATGCATTTTTTTTTATCATGGAGAATACAGAAAGAGCACTATAAAGAAGAGAAACACCCCCAAACTCAGAGAAATAGTACTAACACTTAGGTGTGTTTCCTTTTAGTTTTTGTGCACACCTTACGTAATGGATATTTTGACATACATGCAATTTAAAAATTGTGTGTTTATTTAATCTTTTTTTCTTTATTAAAGTGTAATTTACATATCATGCCTTTACTCCATTATTTCATCTTTTATCACAAAATATCTCCATCATTAAAATTCTTCATAAATATAATTTAGAAAGAATTTTATTAATGCTTCCTCTGTTGGATATTTATGAGGCTCTAAATTTCCTTTATTAAAAACAATTTTGAGCTGAAAATCATTGTGCAAAGATAGTTTGTTGACATTATGAAATATTTCCTAGAAGCTGAGAATTGCTGTGTCACAAACGTGAACTAAGGTTTCTGAGACATTTTGCCAAATAGATGTCTAGAAGAATTGAACCCACTTCTGAGTTCTCATGCAGAATGTGAGTGTCTGATTCATTGTACCTCACCAGCATTGAACAGTATAACTTAAATTATCAAACTTTCCACAATTAATTTTTTTGTTTAATGAATTTTTTTTTTACTGCTAGTGAGATTGAAGTATTCTTTCTGATTTACTATCCATTTAAAATTAGTCTTTTTAATGTTGATTGTTTGGCTTATTTGCCCATACATTCTATTTAAGTCTAGTGATTTTCTTACTGATTTTTACAAGCTTTTAATAAATTGCTTTGGTTCTTTTTTCTTTCACTTTTATTCCTTACTATTTGCAAGGACAACTTTATAGAAAGGATCTATTATTGATAAGCATTAATGTTTGTCCTACCATTTGGGGAGGTGGGAATAATTAGTAATTATTCCCTAATTACTAACTAATGAGTAATTAGGCTTCAAAGTGTGATTTGGAATGAGTGTGTGGAATACTATTACATATCTTGAAGGATGGATTGTTTGAAAGATTTCTATCTATTGGCAAGTCTGAAAACCTGGCATTTTTTTAGTACTATTTATTTCACGTTATTACTTACCTCATATTTGGTATATGATTTTCTTACATCAATGACAGTCATCATTGACTCATTCAGTAAATATTTACGTGGTCACTCTTGTGCTAGTCAATTAGTTTTTCCATTTTCAGACAAGAAAATCAAGAAGTATCAGCCCTGAGTAAAAACAGTACACCCTACAGCACTCCCTAGTGTGTGACTCTATACAATTTGTGGTGTGGCTGGTGGCCCAGAATCTGGAAGCTCTGGATCAACTTCTCAGTCAGAGAAGCCCAGGGACAGGCATCTTTCAATGGTTCTGCTGAGTCAGCAAGGAGAAGCTGCCTGCCGATTACTTGTTGATCACCTATGGTAGGCTCAGCGCTGTGCCAGTCCCTGTGGGCCACAGAGATGCAGATGTAAGAAACTGGCTCAACCTTTGAGGAGATTACAATCTAGCTGTGGAGACAAATCTAATAAGACAATCACATAAATTTTGCCTATTTTCCAAATGGATTATCTTTTATTTATTCAATGGTAGGAGCTGTTTATATGCAATGGTTATTGATCCTAAATCAGACATATTGAAAATTTGGAATTTTTTTCTTTTAACATTTTTTTAAAAATAGAGGCTTTTTTCTTTTTTAACCGTATGGAAGTGAAAAAGTTTTGTGTCAGTGTTTTCCTTCATGGTTCTGAGTTTTGTATAATACTTAGGAAGCTCTTCTCCTTACCTAAGTAATGAAAATACTCTTCCATCTTTCCTTCTGGTACCTTTATACTTGTGTTAAAATATTTAGCACATTACACCATTTGGAAATTATTTTTATATATTACGTTAAGTGGCGATCTAACTTATTTTCTGCATTGCTTATTTAGTTATCCTAGTACTGTTTATTAAATAGTCCAGCTCTTCCTTTTTGGTTTGAAAATGGCTTTTTTTTATATATGCTAAGTTCTCACACATCCATGGGTATGTTTCTGTCCTTTCCTTTTCCAGGAATCTTTTTGTACCTTATTAGCTGTGTGAGTTTGGTTAAGATACTTGCCCACTTTGGCTCCCCATATTTAAAATGGGGATAATATCGTAGTAGCTATTCCAGCTTACAGAGTTGTTGTGAGAAGTAAACCACACTGTGTCAGGGCCTGGTCCCATTGTCAGTGCTCAAAGAATGATATTATTTCCACTGTTGTTTGTTCTGGGGCCAGTGCCAGTGACTCTTAATTACTGCAGTAGCTAGTCCCTGTTATTATTTTTCTTTCTAATAATTTCAACTATTTCTTGGCCATGCTCACACCTTTATTTTTATATTTGAATTGAATTTCAATTCATCAAGCTCCAAGAAAAACAAATAAAAGAACAGCTGAGATTCCTATTGAAATTGCATTAGATTTATATATCAAACGGAGAGGGTTGACATCTTACAAAATTGAATCTCCTCATCTGCAGGCAATGCAACTCTCTCCATTTATTTCGGTTTTGTTTTATGCTCTTCAATGCTATTTTAATTATGCTGAGGCTTATGCATTTATTTTTCTGGCTTTCCCCTTGTTATGGTTGAGACTGGCCTTCTTCCCTCAGAATGGGCAGTGGCAGTTCAGAGTTTCATTAAACACCTTGAGATATATTCTCTTTTTAAGTCATTTAGACATCCCTGTGAAGTGAGATTGGGCATTTCAATCTTATAGGTGAGGAATTTAAAAGGAAAGAACAAAGGAAAGTAATAGTTTTAAGCACCTGTGTGTCAGACATGTGGGTATTGTTACTTAATATTAAGTAGGTCTATTATGCCCATTTTACAAATGAGGAATCTGATGCTGAGAGAATTTAAATTAATGCAGCCAAGACACAAAATAAGTGAAGAGAGGGCTCAAACTTAGGGCTTGGGACTCTAAATCAGATGTTCTAATGCCCAGTGGCCTCTGCTTCCTCCTGGTGCTGTCTAATCCTCTCTGTATTTGTCGTTTGTCTCAATAAATTTGACCCCAGATCTATTGATCTGTTTTCTAGGGCAGGCTACCACTCCTAAGTCTAGTTTCTGGACCTATCAGAATGGCCCAGCACCATATGGCCCTTCCCAAGAACCTATCACAATGGCTTGGTCTATTCTGTTGCTGTTGAACATGGTCTGGATGCCCAAATGTCTGGTTACAGAGAGTACCTGGGAGGAAGCCCGCGGTAGGGGGAAGATTGATAGAGGCTGAAAATTCTCTCTTACACCTGAGCATTGCTGTTTTGGTATCAGGTTTCTGGGGTTGAGGAACCCCAAAGCCAAGTTAGGTTGTGAGGTTTATTACTGCATAACCTAAGGGGGCTATATAAGGGATGAGAATCAGTGACCAAGAAGAGGTGCCTGACTTGGAACTGACCTTGGGCATTCTCCACCAGGAAAGAGCCTCTCTCCCAGGAATAGCAGCCTCTGCCATCAGTAAGGTTGTCAGATGTTGTGTTCTTCTTGGGTTTTACATTGATCTTTCTTTACTAGGGGATTTCTTTAATAGGGACTCCTTTGTCCTTTTTGCAGAAACAGGACATCAAATGCTTGCTTTCCTCAGTTTTCCATGATAGACACTTGGGTAAGAAGGCAGAATTTTAACTTCCTCTTCCTTATTTTGTGCATGTATGTGAATATTTGTGTATTTATTGTCTCTCTAGTATCTTGATGGAATGGATCCTGCTGCAGAATTTGGGCTCTGGGAGAGACCTCTGGAGGCCACCTGCCACAGCCTCTGCCTGTAGGAAGGTCAATGTTTGAATGGAGCAAAGGGGTTTCTGAATATCTTTGGGGCTTTCAGAGGGGTAGAAGGGAGACTGGATTGGGTGGGTGTCCAGGTTCTAGATGGTTCTTGAAGCAACTGTTTCATATTTTGAGACTTTGAATGATATGTCATTAAATAAAAATCCTTTGCTCTTAAATGGAAAAGCTTGAAATACTGGTCTATGCCACCTAGGAAGGACTCATCTTGTCCTCTGAAAGAATTCCAGAAATGAACATTTAAGCCCCTTCTATTTGTTTTCTTAGATTGATTGGGTAGTGATAATGTGGGATGGAGGCAGGTCTGAGTGACCATGAAGACACTGGAAATAGGATTTGTTCTTTTTAAAACTCAGCAAGCATTCCTAAAGCGCCTACCCTGCCAAGGTAGGGTGCATAGCATCACGATGGCACCCTCTGGAGCTGAGTGACACAATGACCTCACGTGACCCTGTGGATAACACTACATTGAATACCACTGGAGTAGAGGTGTAGGATGGTGAGACAGAGAAAGGAGACAAGGTCTCCTGCCCTTGGAGTGGATTATTATCTGTTTAAATAAACAGTCCTCAGTTGTTAAGGTTTGAGGAGGGGCAATACATAGCACTCTCCTTCCCTGTCCATGATCAGAACCAATTGAGAGAGATAAAGACTTACCTGCCAGTCACAGGTAGCACTAAAGAACTGCAGGCATCTCCTCCAACAGCCATCTCCCCTGCCCTTTGCCTTCCCCCCTAACATTTATAGAATGGAGGAGCAGAGCAGAGAAGGGGCCAAGCTACACATATTTATTCCTTGTCTCCCAAATCACCAACCCAGGAAAAAAACCCAGAGTGTTACATTGAAAGATGTTCCTCCACAGGGAAACACCAGATTAGAAAAAAGGAGATTCTCTTCCTCAAAAAGCCCCTGTGATCAGCTTGAGATGAATTCTAATCCAATACATACTGACCATTATGAATGTTTGGTACAAGATATATATTTAGATATTGGAAGGAATGGTCAGAGTAGTGGAACACTTCTGGAAGGAGGCGATGGGCACAGTTTGCTGGAGAGACACATACAGCTTAAACAGATTGACCTTCTGAAATGGAGAGAGTTCATTCATGATGAGGTTGAACTGTGGACAAGCGAAAAAGACCTCCCAGTATGCCATTGGAATAGAGGTGCATCTAATATTATGGTTTTTGTGATCATGGACATGTGGGTTGGCATCATCAACCCCAGTAGTCATAAGTGGGATATAAAGATTAGATGGCACAGCCCCAACTGGAGCAAGTTTCCAGGCATCAGGCCCAGCTCGGGCAGTGCAGTGATGGCTCGCAAGGCTGCAGCTGGGAGGGGCTGGTTCTGGGGATTCTAGCAAGATGAGGCTCTGGTATTAGACATCATGAGTGGGGTTCCTCTCTTTTGATTTATTGCTAGTTTGATAAATTAGGGTTATTTTCCAGTTTACCATCTGAAAAAATGTTTAAAGCTTTCTTTAGAGCAAAGAAAAATGGTTTTTTGATTTGTTTGCTTTTTGTCTTAACAGCTAGGATACAATGAGATTTGTAGGGGTGTTTGCTTTTTGTCTTAACAGCCAGGATACAATGAGATTTGTAGGGGTGTAGGCTCAGTGGCTGTTGATGCTTTCTACTGAGTTTTTGATTTAATTGAAAATGGTTTAAAATCCCACGAATTCTGAGGAGGTGACTGGGAGAAATAGTAATCAAAAACAGTGGATAATTTAAAGGTCATATTCTTGTTGATTTTGACATGTTATGTGTGATTTTTGTATGGTGGATTTTTCTTTCAAAACATGTTTTTCTTAAGATGACATTATAATCTGTTGGTTGTCTCAGAGCACCCAGACACTGACAGCTGGAAATTATGCAAAGGGAATGGAAAGAAGATTAAAATTACCCATGGATGAGTACACAGATAATCAAGATTTAAGGAAAATATATTTACATTTGATTTATTTGCTGCCTCTTTGTACATTTTAGGGTTATTCATACTTACATGTGAATAAGTGATATAGACAAATCTGCAAGCTAGTTATTGTTAAGTTAAATTGGCTAATTAAGCCTAATGTTAATCAGGGATGCCTGACTGTACATGTTGTGTAGTGTACAGGTTGATATGATTATGGGCAGAAAGACCCAAGTGACCTCTTGGGGATCTATTTTCATCTCTAAGAGTCAATGAGTTCTTTGCTCTCTGTCTTATAAAATAAATTGACACTGAGCACAATATCTGGCATTAGGAAGCTCTCCAATACTTAACAACATGGGGAAATAGTTATGGTATTTTAATTTGAAAATGGTATAAAATACAGGGTGTCCCAAGAGTCTCCATACAAAGGAAAAATTTTGTAATGAATATTTTGTAAATAAAGGTAGATTTAGCTACAATTTCCCATTTTCCCCATATATGACAACTTTTGAAACACCCTGTAGTATGTAAAATATTATTCCAGTTATGCAAAATTTAACAAAGAGTTATTAAGTTCTTCTTATACGCCAGATGCTCTTTTAGGAACTGGGATACAGGAACTTGGTAGGGAAGAATATACCATTGCCTTGTGTCTCATTTAATTTTGTATCACAGAGTAAACTGGTACTTCTTGCTGTGATGTTCTCCATGGATAGAAAATGTTTGTTTACTTTCCCTAATTATTTTCAGGAGCCAGAGAATGACTGTGCAGATATTTGACCGTTGATACCTGAGTTGTTGCCCTGTCTGAGGAGCCAATCAGATTAGCTCTGCCCACCTCCTGTTATGGATGAGGGCCATGCCTAGGAAGAACCTATCCCCCCACTTTAGCTCGGAACATTGATTGACATTGAAATACATTCCATTTCCTAAGGCACTGATGCGATCACAGCCCAAACCTGCTTGGAACCCTCCCTTTCTGAGGAGACTTTGCTGGGGGAATCATCGTGGTGATCCTTTTCTTCTTCAGTGTCTTGTCATTTGTTATTGTGTGTTGGGTCTTCTGGATTTTTATTTTGGGGAGAGGGACTTACAAATAGTTTCGTACTCATGCTTGGTTGAACATGTGAGCCAAGTTGGTGAATTCCTGAAGTGAATTTTGACACTGGGGCCCTTTAGCAATGGACAGAGTTTGAAATTTGAATTTGTTTGGTCTGTTGGCCATGGTTGGCGGTGCCCGTCTTGGCCCTTACTTTTTACTGTCCACTATGTGGTCTAAGGTAAGTCTTTAGGTCTCTGTACCTAAGTTTCTTCCATAAGATCAGGTGGGATTTCCAACCTATTTTCTAATTGTTTTACAAGGGTTAAGAGATCTGTACTTGGAAAATTATTTGAACAGAAGAAAACCTTTAGTGAGTAGTCACTGTGAAAGTTTTTATTCCAGCATGAAAAGACATTAATGGTGTGATAACCTGGCACCTCAAGGAAAATGAGACCATTTAAAAATGAATTCATATCATACCTTTTCATTCCCAAGTCTTTGCTTCCGTAGGCCTTCAAATGAGAATGCAAATTACTGACCAACCTTTTGATATTCCTTTCAGGGACACCTGTGTGGTTCTTTGTGAAAATTGCTCCAATTCGAAACGAACAGGATAAAGTGGTTTTATTTCTTTGCACTTTCAGTGACATAACAGCTTTCAAACAGCCAATTGAGGATGACTCATGTAAAGGTTTGTAACTCTGATTTGTACAAATGCATTTATGCCTTTTTTTCGCCTTTAGTGGGGCTCTTGTTACAGAGGAGTTGAGGTTGCCAAGGCAATCTCATCACAAAGACGAAGATTTAAACTTTAATTTGTGTTGGATAAAGTAATGTGTCATTTTGGAATGTGTGAGGGGAGGAGAGGGAGAGGAAAAAACACTTTGTTTAGGAAAGCGTTTGAATCAATTTCGTACCTTTTAAAATTAACCGTTTCTCGTATGAGTTAGACAGAAGAGGGTAGTTAGGCAACTCTGGTATCATCAGAGTCTTTTTAGGTTTTTGCAAGACAAGTGTCAGTCACTCAAATGGGGCAGTCCATGACCACATTTCATCTGATTTATATATAAACTTTCTTTGATTTGACTGAGTTCTACCATTCAAGACTGTTAAAGCAGACTTTAGCTCATCTCTGCCTCTGTGGTTGATTTAGCCTGTGGCCAATTAATTCATTTGGAAAATGGCATTAATGAGGCCAGGGTCTTGAGTAACATTTCCATATGGGTCATTTAATGAGCTCTGTGACCACAGTTTTTATCACTCACTTCAGCCACATCATATACTTGTATTATTTGCGTAATGTGGGGGACCTAGGAAAGGAGATGGCTCAGGATTTCTGGAACAACTATACCCCTGAAGAGGTCCAGATCATCAGGCTATACAAAAGATGGCATGTTATTCCCAGAGGTTTGGGATTAGAGGGTGACATAGCATTTCTTTCACATCTGTTTTTCATAACTTGCACACAAGGTAAGCAAGAGGCTAGAAACTATTTCTTCTTGCAGTGCTACCTGGCTCTGTGGTTGATTTTCCAGCTTTCCCTGAGAACTCTACTCCTTACGGTTTCCTGAGACATAGCAAAGAGATGAGAGTGGAGTCCAGGGGAGAGTCAAACTGGGACATATTCTTCTTGATGTGACAAAAATTTTATTATTAAATGGGCATTACAGGAGGAAATAAAAAGCATTACGGGGATGCTTTCTGGGGGCTATGTTCTCTCAGGGTATTTAAAATCCCGGCATATTTAGACATCCACATTTATGGGGGTCAGAGCACAATGTTGTGTATACTAGTGCATCCTATTTTTAAAAACTGTCTGATAGTTCAGTAAATCAATTTCAGCTTTCGTTTTGGTTTTACAACTGCAGTATATGCAAAATGTCTCAACCAGTGTCACAGCCTCCTGAAGTCTCCCTTTTCTTACAGATTTGTGATTGCCTGATTTCTAGTTTGCCTGATTTCTAGATTGCCTGGTTTGAGGATTTCTCAGTGCAATAGGTATTACATGGCAATCAGTCTCATGATGAAATGTCATCTTGTTACCATATAGAAAGGCCAGTTGCTTTTTGAACCTAATAAACTCATAAAGAATATTTTAAAGGCAATTGGATATTTTGACACTAAGTTTTACAAATCTTCTCTTAAAAATGTAAGATATGTGATTTGGTTGAGTCAAATGCTTTCTTTTTATCACACTGGAACCTTTGTAGATGATGGGCAAGTGCTATTTAGTAGGAAAGGCATACCTAACAGAGAATGCTCCTTACCTGCCACTTAGGTGCCTGCATTTGGTTCTCATGAAGTTTGAAAAGAGATAAATCAGAGTGATGTAGAGAGACTCACTTAGGTTTATTTTCCAGGAATAAAATGTTCCACTTCATTTAACCTGCCTCAATGATGTATTTCTTTGCTGACAAGTTTTAGTACATACACACACACACATACACACATATATACACACACAGACCCTCGTGAGTACACACACACATATACACACTTACCCTATTCCCTCTTGACTGAGGAAACCAGGTATTAATTCTCTTTGTCAGTGAAATAAATAAAAATAATTTGTGACTTTATATGTAAAAATTTAAAACACACACATACACGTTAGCCCTTAATATAGGAATCCTGCTATTATAGTAGACCATGCTTAATGTCTCTTCAAAGACGTGACTTTATAAGCCTGTCCATTTCAAATGCCATGGCAGATATGTTCAGACCCTCCCCACTTGCCATGTCACCGTGCCCCTAGCCCGCTGTGTTCCGGTGGTCTGCTTAGGTCAAAGTCAAATTTTATATTAGTATGTTTATGATGGAAGCACATGATAATTCTCCAGGCGTTGTTATTTGTAAGTCTATAAACTGCAGTTCTGGCTGCAAGGATCAAATCTAGACCCAAGAAAATACGCTGTGATGTGGTTGGATTATAATCCCGGCTTGACATTTCTTCTTGGATGTGTTCTCAGCAGTGCGTCTCCAGCAGACCAGCTGGGTTTTCAGTACAGCACCTCAGTCAGCATTAAAAGTCTTAAGAGTCTTGCTGATCCAGGCTTGTTTAAAATTGACTTTTGAGATGGAATGGAAGGGTGGAAAATCTAAAACCCTAGGAAATTCCCAGGTAATTGTTCCGTGGCTTATCTGCACGGGCTGTCTTCCCGCCATCAGATTAGCCTTTTAAATCAACTGTGCTCAAATTGTCTTTAAAATTCCTTTGTTTTCTATGACCATTTAATGTCTAACTTTGGGACTCAGGGGTGGAATGAATGCGTCTTGAGAGTGGTGACAGAAGCCAGTTTGGGCATAGCCTTTTCTCACAAACTACCCACAAAGGGGCCAACACATGGGATAATTGACAGTGGATTATTTCAGCATCTGACACAAAGTAACTCCCCTTCTGCCTCAGGCACAGCTGATGTGCCATGGGCATGGTTCCTGAGCCCCCACTCTTTGATTTGTTGCATCAGTTCTCACTATCCTTTCTATGAGTTATACAGGCCCCTGACTTCCACGTCTTTGCTTTGATGTCTGCCTTTTGACTAATTCTCTTACTCTCTGACAAATAGTGCCTACGGATGGCATGAAGCAGGGAATGACAGTCAAGCTGGGTTTGCTGTTTGGTAATAGGCGTTGTGTGTGTGTGTGTGTGTGCGTGTGTATCTGTGTGTAAAGGCTGAATAAGAGATTAGGTGGGAATTCTTTGCTACAATGAGAATCTGTGATGCTCCAGCAGTTTCATTTCTTCCTTATGTCTTGCTTTTCAGTTATTAAAGATAATTGGGAATAGGCTGCAGGGTATGTTTCTGTTCCAGTCTCTCTTCCGAGGCGGCCTGGGCAAATGGGGAGAGAAGAATTCAAGTGTAAGGCTCAGAGTTTTCTCTCTCTCTATTGCTCACCAAAAGATGAGTCACCCTTCTTGTTTTCTCTCTTACCCCATGAAGTAATCTCTCATATTAAAGGAGCAAATTCATTTTGAAAGGTCCATGTATTTACTTCTAAATTCAGAGTTAAACTTGAGCCAAAATCAGGCAACAAAAGGAATGTAAAACCTGAGCGGAGATTTTTAAGAGCCAAAGCTTTAGAATATTTAATGATGAAGGCTCTGGCAAGCTGTTGTAACTGCCAATCCTTCTCCATGTGTCTTCATGTGGGATATTTATAAGCCGCTCTTAGGAAAGACACAAAGTAATAGATAACAAGCCACAACTTCCCCCTCCCCCATAGTAACATTTTATCTCTATCCCTTAAGATGATGGAAAAGTGATGATTTAGTGACTGCTACTTGAAGGAGCCATCCTCGATTTTTGGTTATTTGTATAATACATTGGTGGGGAAGAGATTGTGGGAGGAGACTTGAGGACACTTAGGCAGCGGTCCACACTGACTGTCCATCCTAGTACCCTTTGTCCACTATTCTCTGCTGGACGTTGGGTTATGGCATCAACTCCTCTAAGAGAATTTGTGACTTTGTGTACCACAACAAGGCTGGCCTCTGTCTTTTCTGTCATCCCTGGACTTACCCTCAGAGGAGCTAGAATGTTAACTTATCCCAGAACCATCTCTTTTGGCCTAGAGGGTTGTATGGGCTACAGTACCCTCACTGGTGGCTCAGCCAGGTTGAAACCCAGCAGCCATTTCAGCCATTGTGAAGTCAAGGCAGGGGGAAGCAGTCGTCCTTCCTGAGAATGGAGAAAGGACCCAGTAAATACATTTTGCTGATTGCTGACTGCACACTGTGTTCCCCTCCTTCTGTCTTTCCTTTTCAGTTTTCCTCTTCCCCTCCTGCCCACCCCCCTGCTTTTCCTGATCATGTGATGCCTTTGATCTTCCCATGGCACCCACAGCCCTGCTATGCCAACTTTGCTGGTGATCTTTGTGACAGAGTTAGAAGAACCCTGGGCCAAGGGGTTTTCATTTGAGCTCAGTTCCATGTTGAACTTACAAATGGGATATAATTGGAGGAGTGGGCACAGAAATGCCTGGCAACAGAGGGAGGCACAGAAACACCCCTTAAGACTAGACAGAGTTTATGAAATGGGCTGCTTATCTTTGGGACTTTATATCTATTGGGACTTTATATCTATTGGAAGCCCTGACAGAAGTAGGGAAGTGAGAGGAAAAAATATTGTCCTTTATCCATATTTATTTGACACACACCCTTATTGGGTATCTTTTGGGTGTCTGGCCTCATGTCTGCACACAAGGAAATGCGCTGGACATAGGGAATGTCTGAGATAGAGCCTCTGCTTGTTTGAGTCTACTTGGGGGAAGAGGCAGACAGGTGAGCAGATAAGAACTATAAAGCATAATCAGTGATCTAATAGTAGTCTGCGTAAGGCAAGTGGGGGTATTTGAGAGGGGACAGGCACTTCTGGTAGGGGCACGGCAGCATCTGGGAAAGGCTTCCATGAGGGAGGAGGTCGAGTCAGCTGCCTTATTTTCACCGTGGAAAATGACCATCTGGCTTCCCTGAGCAAGACCATCTTGAGCTAGATTCTCATTGGGTTGTCCCCTCCCAGTTTGCCTTTTGGACAATAGGAGCTTCAATCTCTCCAGGAATGGTTCCCCTGATGGCTCTGCTATAAGGGACATCATTGGTCTAAATGGTACATATTATCTCCCACCAAATTGGTTTTCTTTTCCTGTGTTTTTAACCTCATTGAATAGCCGTCACCCCAGTCACCCTAACCAGAAACTCAAGAGCCACCTGGATTGCCTCTTCTTTCCCTCTACAGCTGTTTTTCAGAGTCCTGTTGATTCTGCCTCTGTAGCTGCTCTCAAGTCTCCCCTCGCCCCCGGCCCAGGCCATGGCATTGGTCTAGGCTGCATGGTCTCTCGCCTGGGGTCCTGACTTATTTTCTGTATATCAACCTTTTTTATTTAGTCTACTATTCATACTGTTGCTCTGTCCTTCTAAAATGCAAATTGGCATAGGTTTCTCTCTCCTGACCATATTTAAACTCTGCTGGTTCCCCGTGGGCTTTAGGATGAAGTTCAAATTTCTTAACTTACTGTCTATGTTCTTGCTGCCTAGGTTCTCCCAGTCCGGGCCCTGTCAGTCTCTATAGCACCGCTTCAGGCCAGTCTCAACTGCCCCTCCTCCTTACAAGCCACACCCCTTCATCCAGCCATGCTGAATGTTTCGCTCTTCACTGACATAGTGCCTTGTTTTATGATTTTCTGCCTTTGTAGGTGCTGTTCCTTCTATGTGGAATGTCTTTCTTTCCTTCTTGAGTCTACCTAATTTTTATTCATCTTTCAAAATTTTACTCTAGTTTTACCCCCTCCAGGAAACCTTCCTTAACTCTTCAGCCTGGATTAGATGTGCCTTCTGTGGACACTCTTGGTCATAGCTTCCTGTTCTCATCTCTGTCATGGAACTTAGCTTACTATATCATGATTTTTTATTTATTTGTCAGTCTTCCCTACTAGAGTATGTGCTGTCTGAATGAGGCCAGTGTCTTATTCTTGTTAGTATCTCTGGTATCTAAATCTAGTGCCTGGTACATGCTAATTATGCTTATAGAATTAATACATGACTACATGAATCTATTATCTGGCTAGGCATGATTGCTATTATCAACTATTTACAGAGCAGAAAGGAAAATATGGGGTTGGGAATTTGGGAAAGAATTTATTTCCTTCTTTCAGCACAGGCAGAGCTTACCATCTTGGGTAGAAAGAAGTGTGACATTTCACACTGTCCCTTCATTTCCTATCCTACACCCACTCACCTTCCCATGCCCTCTGCTCAGCCTGCTAACAGCCAGCTCCTTCAAGAGCTGCTTTCTTAGAAAGAGAATCAGAGATAGGCCAGAGAGTGAGAGGCCAGTCTGAGCATGGGGAAATGCCCAGAGGTCCAGGGATCTTCCTTTTCATCCTTTTATGCTGTATCAGCTGATGGACCAGGGCCCTGAGCTGCCTCTCAGGTGGGGTCTGGGGTATGTGCCCTGGCATCTCCCTCTCATTAGTGTTCCCCCAATGTGAGTTGCAGTAGTGGTAGTGGTAGGGTGGCTGCTGAGCCCTTGCAGATATTTGCATGTACGACTATTTTCTACCTGATTGAAAAATAAACTTCTGCTCTTCTTGAAAAGCTTTGCAGAATTCAGTTCCAGCTTGTTTTGGGCCAAAGCAGAGCCTGACTCTGAGACTCTAAGAAACCTTACTTCACAGTTCCCACAGCACATTCATAAATGGTGCATTTGGGGAGATGTCAAAAACCCCCGTGGAGCATGTGCTATGCCCCCCTGTTAACATTAATGGGACCCCCACAGTCCAGCCACTACACATCTCTTTTCAAGCTGACTCCAGCAGTTCCACATCTCGGCTTCATGGCATCAGGTAGATGAAAGCACCACTAGCTTTTTATTAAAGCCAAGCACTTCTGGAATGAGATTTTTTTAAAAAAGAACTGATTTGCTATTCTTGCTATGTTGACAAAAATTAATCTAGATCATGATTCTTAAAGGTTGTGCAGAAAAAATAATAAAGGCCATTCTTCTGCTTAACTCCATTGTCCTCTGGATTCTAAGTCTGTCTTGGGAAGGTGCTCCAGGGTAAAATTTAGCAGATGAGATTTCTATTGGAAGATGCTGAATGCTTGTAAATTCTAAAGGATAAAAAAATAAAATTGCCTAGTTCTGCTTTTAGCTGTCATGTGAAAATAGTTGCACGCTCTGCTTATTTGCTACATACCTGTGGTTTTTGGAGCTCCTGAAACCCAACCCTTGTCTTGAAGACCCTGACAGGCTTTCAAAGGTCTCATGGGGCAACTGCCATGGTCATGACTTTGATGCAGATGGGGTTTTGGATGTTAAAATGGACGATTGTCTTTGGGGGCCTTTAAAAGCAGTCAAGATCACTCAGACATCTTAGATTCTCAGTAAAGACCTGCCACCAACCATCCTTCCCCCACCCCGAAGCAGACTAAAATCTGCTGGTGCTTTTCCCACCTACCCAGGGGTTGAATTCATTTCTTACTCCCCTGGCCTCAGAGAAGGTAATCGTGGAATGGCCATTTGACTAGCTTGTCCATTTAAAAACCAGAACCAGCTCAGTTTCTGTAAGGTCAGACAGCAGGGGCATTGGGAACAGCCTGAGCCAAGTCACCAAGGCAGGGAAACATCTCTATTGTCTGATATTACCTGGTGGAAAAGCCTTGGGTCCAAGTGGAGAGATCTGGGTTCCAGACTCTTTGTCATCATCTAGTCATTCTGTGCCTTGGTTTTCCTAATAGTACAATGATCCTAAAACCTGCCCTACATACTCCACAAAGCTGTGATTAGGGTGAAAGTACATGGGAAAAGCAAATTGCTACACACTTTCGAGTGTGTCAAGGTACTTTTCTGAGCAGTGAGTCTTGCTCGCAGGGATGTGGAGTGACTCATGGGAGTTCAGGATGACATGGGGGGGGGCTGTTTCTGACATTGTGACAGGTGATGTGCATGTCTGTGCTCCTTCAGGATGTGGTTGACCCTGTTTTTCACTCTTCCACATGCTTCAGGCTGGGGGAAGTTTGCTCGGCTGACCAGAGCACTGACAAGCAGCAGGGGTGTCCTGCAGCAGCTGGCTCCTAGCGTGCAAAAAGGCGAGAATGTCCACAAGCACTCCCGCTTGGCAGAGGTAAGGGCAAGGGGTTAGCTCATCTTGAGCCTCATTTCTAGGGGGTGCATGGGCTGAGGAAATGGGGCACAAAGCTAGTGTGCTGTCTTGGAGGGGACTTTCAGGGTACTCCCAGACTCCTATCTTGGCTGGATTGCAAACCATGATGTACTGTATGACATTGGGTAAGTCACTAACTCCTTTGAGTTCTGTGCTTTCCCATATGTAAACATAGGCTGGAAAAGCTCTGTTCCAACTTGCTTGAGATTACAAGTATCAAATCACTTTTTTGAGGTGGTTGGGAAGGAGCTGGAAGTGCTTCATATGTATGAAAGAGTTTTTACTTATGAACCAAAAACAATTTTGTTATTTGAGCAATAATATAGTAATAGAAGATGCAGGAAGCAAAAAGAAGAAAATGAAAATTACCCGTAATCCCACTGACCACATAGCATCGTTCCATATTTTTTGTGTACATTTAACTCTTTTCTTTCTCTATATCCTATTTCCTGAAGACTAAGAAATTCATTTTTTTCACGTTAATATTTATGAAGTTGAGATGCACCTAAGAATCCGTGTGTACCTTGGATGTGTTTGTGTTGCCTTTCTTTCACTTTATATAATCATGAACATCTTTCCAAGTTAATAAATATCCTTAAAATTATTGTTATTCTGATAACTTTTGTAGTATGGAAAATTTGGTATTCTCCATTTTGCAGAGAGAAATGAGATGCTGGGAAGCCTTGATGAGGTGTTTTATCAGGCTTAATGTTCCCAACTCACTGTTATCTGCTTTTGGTGGTGTCTGGTCATTATTTCTTCACCTAGACCTTGGTGGGACTAACTAGAGGCTCTACTCTCTACATAGCAAACTTTTATCTCACCCAAAGACGACAACATATGCTGTCCCTCTGCCTGAAGGTGGCCAGCCATTCCTTGATCCATGTTTGGATGGTGGGTCCCTTTCTGACCTGGCTCCAGGGTCCCATACCCTTAAGGGAGAAACTCCCAGCATGCTGCAGCTCACAGTGGGTACTCTGCATGTATACACCAAATGTCAAATGAGTTAACTACAGATGATCTCTTTGTAGCAGCCAGAAGCTTTTGCCAATAGTGGGGATGGGGGGTGTTCGTTTGTATCATGTTAGAGAAGGGGTGACATTTATATGATGGCAGCTTCTTTTTTTGTCATGATGTGGGTTTGGCTTATGATAGGAAAAATACTAAAATACCTTTCAACTCTCAGCCTGCACTCTTCCTGCTTCTTCTTATGGTTAATAAAGCATGGTTGGGTGCGGCGGCTCACTCCTGTAATCCTAGCACTCTGGGAGGCTGAGGTGGGAGGATCGCTTGAGGCTAGGAGTTTGAGAGCAGCCTGAGCAAGAGTGAGATCCCATCTCTATAAAAAATAGAAAAATTAGCCGGACATAGTGGCATGCACCTGTAGTCCCAGCTATTCTGGAGGCGCAGGCAGGAGTATCGCTTGAGCCCAGGAGCTTAAGGTTGCAGTGAGCTAGGCTGACGCCACTGCACTATAGTCAAGGCAAACAGAGTGAGACTGTATCTCAAAAAGAAAAGTAATCTCCTCTCCTGCTTGTCTCCCCTTTGCTCACTCTTATCTGGTCACACTGGCCTCCCTGCTGTTCCTTGTACATGCCAGGCTTGACTGCAAGTCTTTGCCCAAACGTCATTTTCTCTCTGTAGCTACCTGTATCAGTCAGGGTTATACCAGAGGAACAAAGCCAGTAGGATGTTTACATGTTAGGAGATTTATACATGATGGTGGGGGTTGGCTAAGCATGTCCAAAATTTGTAGGGCAGGTTGGCAGACTGGAAACCCTTGGGAGGAGGTGATGCTGAAGTCCACAGGCAAATTTCCTCTTCCTCAGGGAAACCTCAAGTCTGTTTTTAAGGCTTTTCAAATGATTAAATAAGGCCCACTCAGATTACAGAGGATAGTCTCTTTTCTTGAAAGTCAACTGACTGTAAATGTTAATCACATCTATAAAATATCTTCACAGGACCACTTAGATTAGTGTTTGCTTGAATAAGTGGGTACAATGGCCTACTCAAGTTGATACATAGAACTATTACAGTTTACCCTCTCATCAACTTGACCCCCATATACTTTTCTTTAAGTCATAATTAATCTACAAATAAGACAATAACAAAATCATACTTCTGCCTAACATGATAAAATTATCTTATGTACAATGGAAAACATGCCAACCCTTTCCCCCAAAGAGGATGCAAAGTCATTTATGGTGTTTACTCTTTTTCTTTATGTCCTGTAATTTAAATACTGTGATATAAAATTAATCATTATTAATACATCTTATGTTATATGATAAGGGTATAAGAAAGGGAAGAAAACAGTAGCATTTGATAGATATATATTCGTAACAAAATAAAGAAGAATTACCCAATTCCTAGTCCTCTTCTTAATCTGCTCTATGTTTTTTTCCACTTCATGTCTTCTAATGTACTATACAGTTTATTGTGTTTGTTGTTCCCTGATAAATCCTAAGCACTTAGAACAGTGTCTGTCACATAGTAGGTGCTGACTAGTTTTTTAAAAAGTTGATTGATTGAATGAAAGAAAGGAAATGATGCTAATGTTTTTGTCTACTTGTCTGGCGTAAGTAGTTGCTTATTGATTGCCAATATGAGGCAAACACCTGGGTCTCATCTTGGGGGCTAGTAAGTTTTAATTAGCCTGGCTAGAGGCGTATTGATTTTTATTGATCTTTTTAAAGAACCAGCTTTTGTTTCTGTTAATTTTCTCTGTTGGTTTCCTGGTTTCCATTTTATTGCTTCCCGCTGTAATTTTTGTTATTTCTTTTCTTCTGTTTACTTTGAATTTAGTTTGCTTTTCTTTTTCTAGTTTCCTAAAGCAGAAGCTTAGATTATTGATTTTTGCTCTTTCTTCTTTTCTAATACATGCATTCAATGCTGGAAATTTCCCTTCAAGCACAGCTTTTGCTACATGCCACAAATTTTAAGTTGTATTTTCTTTTTTATTTAGTTAAAAATATATTTTAATTTCTCTTGAGATTTCTTTTTTGGACTCTGTGTTATTTAGAAGCATGTTGTTTAATCTCCAAATATTTTTGGATTTTCTAGCTATTTTCTCTAATTAATTTCTAGTTTAATTCCATTGTGGTTTTGAGAGCAGACATTGTATGATTTCTATTCCTTTGTTAAGGTGTATCTTATGGCCCAGAATGTGGTCTGTCATTGTGAATGTTCCATGTGAGCTTGAGAGAATGTATATTCTGCTGTTGTTGGGTGAAGTAGTCTATACATATTCACTATATTCAGCAGATTGATGGTATTAATATTATTGAGTTCAACTATGTCCTTACTGATTTTATGCCTACTGGATCTGTCCATTTCTGATAAAGGGTGTGTCTCCAACTATAGTAATAAATTCATCTGTTTCTCCTTCCAGTTCTATCAGTTTTTGCCTTACATATTTTGCTGCTCTGTTGTTAGATGCATATGCCTTAAAGATTGTTATGTATTCTTGGAGAATTGACCCTTTTATCATTTTATTAATAATTTCCCCTCTGTATCCCTGATAATTTCTTGCTGTGACTCTGCTCTGTCTGAAATTAATATAGGTACTCCTGCTTTCTTTTGATTAGTGTTGGCATGGTCTTTCTCCATCTCTTTACTTTTAAGCAATATTTGTCTCTATATTTAAAGTGGGTTTCTGTAGATAACATACAGTTGGGTCTTGTTTTTTCATCCACTCTGACAATTTGTGTTTTTTGATTGCTTTAGTTAGGCCATTGAGGATTAAAGTGAATATTGATATAGTTGGATTAATATCTGTGGTATTTGTTACTGTTTCCTATTCACTGTCTTCCTCTCCTTTTCTGCCTCTTCTGGTTTTAATTGAACAATTTATGTCATTGCATTTTTTCTCCTTTCTTAGCACACCAATTATAGTTCTTTTCTGGGGCTGGGTGTGGTGACTCATACCTCTAATCCAAGTGATTTCGGAGGCTGAGGTGGGAAGATTGCTTGAAGGCAAGAGTTTGAGATCAGCTGAGACCCTAGTTCAGCTATCTATCTTTCTATCTATCTTTTTTTTTTTTTTAAAGGTTTTTTAGTGGTTGTCCTAGAGTTTGTAATATACATTTATAACTAATCCAAGTCCCTTTCAAATAATACTATTCTCCTTCATGGGTAGTACCCATGGGTACCATGAGTAGTACCTTATAATAACAAGATATTCCTAATTATGCCCTCCCATTACTTGTATCAATTCTAGGACTCTTTTTGTGGAGTCTTTAGCATTTTCTAGATACAAGACCATATCATCAGCAAACAGGGATAGTTTGAGCCCCTCTTTCCCAATTTGGATACCCTTTATTTTTTTCTCTTGCCTGATTGCTCTGGGAAAGACTTCCAGGAATATGTTAAATAGAAGTGGAGACAGTGGGCATCTTTGTCTTGTTCCAGTTCTTAGAGGGAATGCTTTCAACTTTTCCCTATTCAGTATGATGTTAGTTGTGGGTTTGTCAAATATATAGCTTTTATTATTTTGAGGTATGTTCTTTCTATGTCTAGTTTTTGAGGGTTTTTGTCATGAAACGGTGCTAGATTTTATTGAATACTTTTTCTGCAACTATTGAGATGATTATATGGCCTTTTTTCTTTTTTTGCTTCTGTTTATGTGGTGAATCACATTTATTTATTTGCATATGTTAAACAATCTTGAATCCCTGGGATTAAACCCACTTGATCGTGGTGAATTATCTTTTTGATGTACTGTTGAATTTGGTTTGTTAGTATTTTCTTGAGGATTTTTGCATCTATATTCATAGGGATATTAGTCTGTAGTTTTCTTTTTTTGCTATGTCCTTTCTTGGCTTTGGTATCAAGGTGATACTGGCTTCATAGAATGAGTTGGGGAGGATTCCCTCCTTTTTGATATTATAGAATACTAATTTATGTAGGATAGATACCAGTTCTTCTTTGTAGGTCTGGTAGAATTTGGCTATGAATCTATCTGGTCCTGGGATTCTTCTTGTTGGGAGACTTTTTATTATACTGCTTCAATCTTGTTGCTCATTATTGGTCTGTTCAGGATTTCTGTTTCTTCCTGACTGAGGCTTGGGAGGTTGTGTGTTTCTGGAATTTATCTATTTCCTTCTACATTCTCTAGTTTGTGAGAGTAGAGGATTTTGTAGTAATTACGGGCCTAGGGGCAGTGCTGGAGCCTTCGCAGCAGAGCCTCAGGCCCAGGGGCAGCAGGAGCCTTAGAGCCAGGGCCACAGGCTGGAGGTAGCACAGGAGCTGTGGTGTGGGACAGCAGACTGGGAGCCCCAGAGGCAGAGCTGCGAGCTGGGGGGCAGTACCACCAGGCTGGGTGGCAGTGTGGGGATCACATGGGTGGGGCTTCTGGGCGGGCCCTGGGCTGCTAGGGCTCTCCCCTGCCCAGGTGCCACAGAGGTGGCTGTGGAAGGGCTTCTCAGGTGGTGTCTGTGGTGCTCATCGTCTTCAAATTCCCCATGGGGTAGGGAAGGTTGCTCAGTTACCAGTTACAGAGCACACAAAAGCTTCTGCTCTGCTTGTTCCCTTTCCAGCCCAAAAGGGATGATGCAGAGGCAGCTGCAGCAAAGCTGAGCCCTATGTAGACTTGGCACTCTGGACCTTAGAGCTCAGAATCATGTCAGTTGCAGCAGCCCCAGAAGGGAAGCCACCAGGTCTCTGCTGTGCCTGCTGTTTAGTACAATGAAACCACACAGACTTCAAGCAGGTCCCTGATCAGCCTAGAGGTCTGCTGGTGGGGGTGGGGGCCCCATCACAGCTTGGAATGCAGTGCCCGTAGGGGAAGCTTGGAGCCCAGGGTTCTCTCCTTTCCTTCCCCTTGTGTGGGTGCCTCCCCCAGGCACCTTCCGATTTTGCCCAGAGGATCACCCCTCACCTTCTCCTTCACTCTGAACATTCCTCTCATTGCTTCTCAGGTGATTCACAATGCCCTTTCCAAGAGGCCCATCCCTAGGTAGGCATCCACCTGCAACTTTCAATCCTGTCCTGAGAGCAGCATGGTAGCGCTTCTTGCCCATCATCTTGCCCTCCCCCTTATTTCTTTTCTGATGTTCTTTCTTTATGTACATCTGAGTGTGTGACCTATATCATTTTTTTTAATCTCTGAAGAATTTCCTTTTATATTTATTGCAAGGCAGGTCTGTTGGCAAAAATTCACTCAAGTTTTGTTTGGCTGAGAAAGTCTATTTTTCCTTCACTTTTAAAGGATAATTTCACAGGGTATAGAATTCTAGGTTGGTGGGTTTGTTTTTCTCTTAATTCTTTAAATATTTCACTCACTCTCTTCTTGCATAGTTTCTGAGACATTGGATGTACAATTGACCATTGAACAACATGAATTTGAATTACATGGGCCCACTTATACATGGATTCTTTTCAATAAATATTTTTTTATTTCTTGGAGGTTTATTGGAAAATTTTCTGGAGGTTTGTGACAATTTGAAGAAACTTGCAGACAAATTTTTTAGCCTAGAAATATTGAAAAAATTAAGAAAAAGTTAGGTATGTCATGAATGCATAAAATATGTGTACAGACTAGCATATTTTATTATTTACTACCATAAAATACACACAACTATATTATAAAAAGTTAAAATTTATCAAAACATATGCACACGAACAGACCATACATGGTGCCAGTTACAGTGGAGAGAAATGTAAACAGATGTGAAGATGCAGTATTAAATCATGATTACATAGTTAACTGTAGTAATACTATATAGTAATACTACTATAATAATTTTATAGTCACATTCTGTTGCTCTTGGTGAACTTTAGTGTTGCAAGCATCCATTTAAAATGCTGTGTAACACTAATCATAGTGTGAGCAATTTATTTCTCTAGTAAATTACATATCGCAGTAAAAAGTGATCTCTCAAAATTCTCATTGTGGATCTCTTGTGCATTTTTAATTGTGTTTAGTGCAATAATTTAAACCTTGAATAACACCATGGGACCCATACAAAGTGCCACTAGTGATGCTGGAAGTGCTCCTGAGAAGCAGAGAAAAGTCTTAACATTACAAGAAAAGTTGAATTGCTTGATATGTCCTGTAGATTGAGGTCTGCAGCTGTGGTTGCCTGCCATTTCAGACAAATGATTCTGTCTTGTAAACAGATAATGTAAACTTACAGTATCAATAAATACAGTACAGTACTGTAAATGTATTTTTTTTATGATTTTGTTAATAACAATTTCTTTTCTCTAGCTTACTTTATTGTAAGAATATAGCATATAACACATGTACAAAATATATGTTACTAGACTGGTTATATAATTGGTAAAGCTTCTGGTCAGCAGTAGTCTATAAGTAGTTAAGTTTTGGGGAAGTCAAAAGTTATGTGTGAGAGGCCAGGTGCGGTGGCTCATGCCTGTAATCCTAGCACTCTGGGAGGCCGAGGTGGGCGGATCGCTAAGGTCAAGAGTTCGAAACCAGCCTGAGCGAGAACGAGACCCCATTTCTACTAAAAAGAGAAAGAAATTAATTGGCCAACTAAAAATATATAGAAAAACTTAGCCAGGCATGGTGGCACATGCCTGTAGTCTCAGCTACTAGGGAAGCTGAGGCAAGAGGATCGCTTGAGCCCAGGAGTTTGAGGTTGTTGTCATCTAGGCTAATGCCATGGCACTCTAGCCTGGGCAACAAAGTGAGACTCTCTCTCAAAAAAAAAAAGTTATGTGTGAGTCTGGGTATGTGGGGCTAGCTCACACCTCTGGGAGGCTGAGGTGCGAGGATTGTTGGAGGTCAGGAGTTTGAGAGTAGCCTGAGCAAGAGTGAGACCCCATTTCTACTAAAAATAGAAAAAATTAGCCAGGCATGGCGGTGCTGGCCTGTAGTCCCTGCTACTCAGAAGGCCGAGGCAGGAGGATTGCTTGAGCTCAGGAATTTGAGGTTGCAGTTAGCTATGATGACGTCTCTGCATTCTAGCCGTGGTGACAAAGTGAGACTTTGTCTCCAAAAAAAAAATAAATAAATAAAATAAAGTTATACGTGTTCAATTGTGTAGGGGTTGGTGCCTCAGCTCTTGTGTTGTTCAAGGGTCAACTGTAATTCTTATCTTTGCTTCTCTATAGGTGTGTTTTTTTTCCCTTTGGTTTCTTTCAGGATTTTTTTGTTATCTTTGATTTTCTGCAGTTTCAATATAATATGCCTAGGTTTGTTTTGTTTGGTTTTTGTGGCATTTTTGCTGCTTGATGTTCTATGTGTTTCTGGGATCTGAGGTTTGATGGCTGACATTAATTTGGGGAGATTCTCAGTGATTATTGCTTTGAATATGTCTTCTTTTTCTTTCTGTCTTCTTCTTCTGGTATTCCCATTATGTTCATGTTCCACCTTTTGTAGTTGTCCCACGGTTCTTGGATTTTTTTTTTAAGTCTTTTTTTTTTTCTTTTGCTTGTCAGTTTTGGAATTTTCTATTGACATATCCTCAAATTCAGACATTCTTTCCTAAGCTATGTTCAGTCAACTAATGAGTCCCTCAAAGACATTCTTTATTTCTATTACGGTGTTTTTTATCTCTATCATTTCTTTTTGGTTCTTAGAATATCCACCTCTCTGTTTATATTGCCTGACCTTGTATGTTGTCTGCTTGATCTATTAGAGCCATTAGCGTATTAATCATAGTTGTTTTAAATTCCCAGTCTATTAATTTCAACATCCCTGCCATATCTCTGTCTGGTTTTGATACTTGCTATGTCTCTTTAAACTGTGCTTTTTGCCTTTTAGTATGCCTTGCGACTTTTTGTTGCAAGCCAGCCACGATGTACTAGGTAAAAGGAACCGGGGTAAATAGGTCTTTCAGTAAGTACTGTGGTAAGATGTCAGGGGAGGGAAAGTGTTTTATAGCCCTACAATTAGGTCTCAGTCTATTAGTGAGCCTGTGCCACTGGGCTGTGAATTTCACAAAATATTCCTCCCCAGCTAGAGCTAGCTGTTTCTCTTCCTCCAGGTCAGTTAGGCTCTGATAAAACTCCAATAGGTTAGGTTCTGGTTAGGTAGTTTCTCCTGAGTTCAGGCCTTGTTAAGAAGAACAGAGTGTCTTGACGTGTTTCAAAATGGTTCCTTTTCCCTTTCCCCAGCCAGAAGCACAAGGGGATTTTTCTCTGATCTTCACCGTGAGAACCTGGTAGAGCTCCTGGAGGTGAAAGTCACAAAAGTGTGGGGGCTGGCCTCTGACTGGGTCCCCCTGGAGTTTTTAACTCTCAGACTTGTCCACACAGGCTACAGAAGTTTTTCAGTTACAGTTTAGGTTTTGCTACCCAGTCCTGGTTCCTGGGGAGATTTCTGCTCAGGAGTGTCTGCTCTGGTGAGTTGTGATTCCCTGTATTCACCTGTCTTTCCAGTTTTGGGGCTTCGGTTTCCCCTGTGACCTCACTTCTCCGATGGATCTAAAAAGAGTTGATTTTTCAATCAGCTTTTTGCTTTGCTATTAGGAAAGAGTGATAACTTCCAAGGCCTCTACATGCTGGATGGGCAACTGGAAGTCTGTAGGAAGTTTTAAACAGAAAAGAATCTGTTCCCTGTCGAGGGCCTATGGCTGTTATTTTATTTATTTTTCTCATTGGTTAAGTGCCATTGATCAAATGGATACCTCAGTGAAACCTCTCCTACCTCTAGGAAAAAATTGACACAAAGCGCAAGTCGACTGGGAATTTGAGTTTTGCGTTCAAATGGGTTGCACGTATTTCAAGGCCCATTCATTCCCGGTTATGCTGTTCTTCTCTCCTGAGCTCAGGCAGTCTGGCTTTAGTCCTTACTATAGACTTCATATTTCCTTTCTGGACTGATTCTAGAAAAGAAAGAAGCATTTTCTGTGTCCAGATTCTGTGCTTCTCGTCTCCTCCTTTAATCCTCTAAACAACTTTGAGTGGTTTTTCAGAGGAGGAAACTGGGGCATAAGGAAGTTCGCTAACTTATTCGAGGTCACCTGGTGGTAAGTGGTGGACTCTGGATTGCCAGCCAGGTTTATCTGACTCTGAACCCAGCCTGTTTCCTATTTGGGGCAATTTCGCTGGTAATTGTTCTTTCTTTCCAGCCCTTTGCTACTGCTTATACCAGGCTGACCAGACTTTTTGATTTTAAACATGGTACGGGTCTATGATCTTTCTCATTTCAGGATAGGAAACCAAGTGTACTTTCTGATCTTAAAAATATCTTATGTCAGTGCATAAGTTAGGCTGGAGGACCTTTGCTACAGGATGGGTTCTCCGCAATGCAGACACTGAGTAACACCTGCGGGAGGAAAGAGGGAGGAAGCAGCACTGGGCAAGGGAAGCATCTGGCCACAGTGCAGATCCTGTAGAGATGCTGCCAGCCCAACAGGGAGCTCTGGAGCAAGGATTGTCCCTTATAGAGCAGAAATGGCCAGGCCCTTGACTATCTTCTTGCTCAGTCTTTGGCAGGTGTTCACTGGAAGCTCAACTTTCTGTCCCTTCAGAACTAACAGTTGGAGGCTGTCAGGTAACTGCACTTCCTGCAGCTGGGCAGAGACTCCTTCTTAAAGAGGGATCTGAGGGGGACATCTCTGGATCTACCACCCTTTGCTGCTATAACTCTTCTGCCTTTATAAGGCGGCAAGTTTCAGCAGGATTTACCATGTGGCTTCCACACAGGAGTGACCCTGTTGGGGTTTGGTCTGCCTGGGACCACTCTGTGCTCTGGCCTCTCTCTCCATGGAACTGCTTGTGGGGAAGATGTGGAAGGGAAACCACCTTTTCCTGTCACCTCCTCTCTGGAATCTTCAATGAGGGAGCTAGATCAAGGTATTATCTGAGATGTGCCATTGTGATGGCTGGAGGAGAGACACATTCATGTGGGCAGGTCAGGGGGTGAGTGGTACCCAGCTCACAGCTCACTGTAAGTAGAATTAGATGGCACATCTGGTAAATGTCATCCATATATGCTGCTGTTTTTCATGCAGATTACAGGAGTAGTGGGCTGAAATAACGTTAAAGGTTACGATCCTTTTGGCAACTTAGCTATGTGATTTTGAGCAAGTCATTTCACCTCTAAGAGCTTCTATTTCTCCATCTTCCTTTTCTTCAAATGGAGGTAGTAAGTTGAAATGAGAATAATATATACGCATAGATTTGCGAAGAGTGAGAGAGATTCTGAATGTGAACACTGTGGCATATACAGGTTGAGCATCCCTAATGTGAAAATCTGAAACCTGAAATGCTCCAAAAACTGAAACTTTTTGAGCACTGACGTTAGATAGTGACACCTCTGCTTTCTGATGATTCAGTGTACACAAACTTTGTTTTATGCACAAGATTATTAAAAATATATCACCTTCAGGCTGTGTGTAAAAGGTATATACAAAATATAAATTAATTTCATGTTTAGACTTGGGCCCCGTTCCCAAGATATCTCATCATGTATATGCAAATATTCCAAAATCTGAAACACCTTTGGTCCCAAGTATTTTGGATAAGGGACATACAACCTGCAATAAATGCCCAGCAAGTATTTGTTTAATATGAGATTTTGACTTTTGGTTCTTTATATGCCTTTCTAGAATCTTTCTCAATTTTCATAAAGTAGTTATGGTTCATTTAGTTTTAAAAATCAGATTTAAAAACTAAAGTATATAAAGTAAAAAGTTAAATGTCCATTATTTCTTAGAAGTAACCATTTTTAAACAGTGTATGTGTTTTGTTATAAGTGTATATATTTTGTCAGATCTTTAAGTTTTTTATGTTTCTAATTTACAAAAATTGTAGATACTGTGTACAACATGTTTTGAAATATGTATGCATTTGTGGAAGGGCTAAATCAAGTTAATTAACATATGTATTACCTTGTCTTTTTTTGTGATGAGAACACTGAAAATCTACCCTCTTAGCAAGTTTGAAGAGTGCAATACATTGTTATTAACTATAGTCACCATGTTGTACAATAGATCTCTTGAACTTATTCCTCTTACCTAACTAAATTTTTTTTTCTTCCAAAAATTTTATTGAGGAAAAACTACAAAACATTTACAGTACAATGTTTACAGTCACAATTTGTAGTGAGCTGATTTCCCAAAATATATTACTGCTCAAGTTGACTTACCTTGTTACATTCAAAAACCTACTCTGTCAAAGTAGTCCAGAGAGTA